>CAUYPK010010136.1:0-18158 GCA_963574355.1 Loris lydekkerianus
TTTTATTGGCTGAATCGTATTTCATGGTATACACATACCACCACAGTTTATTAATCCATTCCTGGGTTGGTGGGCATTTAGGCTATTTCCACATTTTGGCAATTGTAAATTGAGCTGCAATAAACAGTGTAGTACCAGTGTCCTTATAATAAAAGGATTTTTTTCTTTATGGGTAGATGCATAGTAATGGGATTGCAGGATCAAATGGGAGGTCTAGCTTGAGTGCTTTAAGGGTTCTCCATACTTCCTTCCAGAAAGGTCGTACTACTTTACAGTCCCACCAGCAGTGTAAAAGTGTACCCTTCTCTCCACATTCATGCCAGCATCTGCAGTTTTGAGATTTTGTGATGTGGGCCATTCTCACTGGGGTTAGATGGTATCTCAGGGTGGTTTTGATTCACATATCTCTAATATATAGGGATGATGAATATTTTTTCATATGTTTGTTAGCTATTCGTCTGTCTTCTTAGAGAAGGTTCTATTCATGTCTCTTGCCTATTGATATATAGGATTGTTGGCTTTTTTTCATGTGAATTAATTTGACTTCTCTATAGATCCTAGTTATCAAGATTTTGTCTGATTCAAAATATGGAAATATCCTTCCACATTGTGTAGGTTGTCTCTTTGCTTTGGTTGTTGTCTCATTAGCTGTATAGAAATTGCTCAGTTTAATGAAGTCCCATTTGTTTATTTTTGTTGTTGTGCAATTGCCATGGCAATCTACTTCATAAGTCTTTCCCCAGGCCAATATATTCCAGCGTTTTTCATGTGCATTCTTTGAGAAATTTTATTGTTTCATGTCTTAAATTTAAGTCCTTTATCCATCTTGAACTAATTTTTGTGAGTGGGGAAAGGTGTGGGTCCAGTTTCAGTCTTTTACATGTGGATATCCAGTTCTCACAACACCATTTGTTGCATAGTGAGTCTTTCCCCCAAAGTTATGTTCTTGTTTGTTTTATCAAAGATTAGGTAGTTGAAGGATTTTAGTTTCATTTTTTGGTTTTCTATTTGATTCCAAGTGTCTATATTTCTATTTTTGTGCCAGTACCATGCTGTCTTGACCATTATGGCTTTGTGTACAGACTAAAATCTGGTATGCTGATGCCCCCAGCTTTATTTGTATTACTAAGAACTGCCTTAGCTATATGGGTTTTTTTCTGGTTCCATACAAAACACATAATTATTTTTTTCCAAATCTTTAAAGCATGATGTTGTTATTTTGATAGGAATGGCATTGAATAGGTAGATTGCTTTGGGAAGTATAGACATCTTAACGATGTTGATTCTTCCCATCCATAAGCATGGTGTGTTCTTTTATTTGTTAATATCCTCTGCTATTTCCCTTCTGAGGATTTCATAATTTTCTTTATAGAGGTCCTTCACCACCTTTGTTAGATATTCATTTTCTTTAAAACTATGGTGAAGGGAGGTATTTCATTTTTTTAAAAACTATGGTTAAAGGGAGGTGTGTCCTTAATTAGCATATCATCTTGACTGTTAGTAGCATATACAAAAGCTCCTGACTTGCAGACATTAATTTTGTACCCTGAAACATAACTGTATTTTTTGATGACTTCTAGGAGTCTTGTGGTTGAGTCTTTGGGATTCTCTAAGTATAAAATTATCATCATCAGCAAAGAAGGATAGTTTGACCTCCTCTGCTCCCACTTGGATTTCCTTTATTTCCTTGTCTGCAAAAAACACACCTGGCTTTAAAAGACAAATTAAAACTCTTAGTGAAGGGTTAGAAGACAATTCTTCAGGCAAACAAAATTCAGAAAATAAGAGGAGTTGCAAACTTATTTTCAGATACATGTGGATCTAAAGCAACTAAAGTCAAAAAGACAAAGATGGTCACTTTATATTGGTCAAAAAAAATAAATACAAAAAGCAGACTTTTCAATTCTAAATATTTATGCACCCAATTTAAATTCTCCCAAATTCTTAAAACAGAGCTTACTCAGTCTGAGAAATATGATATCTGATTGTACCATAATAACAGGGGACTTTAACACTCCTCTTACAGAGTTGGACAGATCCTCTAAACAAAAATTAAATGAAGATATAAGAGAATTAAATGAGACCCTAGAACAAATGTGCTTGATAGATGCATATAGAACATTCCATTCCAAAAATAAAGAATATACATTCTTCTCATCACCCCATGGAACATTCTCCAAAATTTATCATATCCTGGGACACAAAAAAAAAAATCAACAGAATAAAAAGAATTGAAATTTTACAGTGTATCTTCTCAGACCATAAGGCCCTAAAGGTGGAACTCAACTCTACTAAAAAGTTTAATGCCACACAAAGGTATGGATATTAAACAATCTTCTGTTAAATAAGAGATGGGTGCAGGAAAAAATAAAACAGGAAATAATTAACTTTCTTGAGCATAGTAACAATGAAGACACAACCTACCAAAACCTGGGGCTGAACCCATTACTCCAAGATCTAGAAAAAAGAAAAGAAATTCTAGAAAATCCCCTGTGGATGGTCCTACATGGTTTTTTACCCTACCTTCTTCCCCTGCTACCCTTATTTACCTTTCACCTTTGGGCCCTGTATCCTTAAAAAAGGTTAGAGGCAGTTAAATCAGGTTGAGGTCCAATATCACTGGCTCATTAACCAAGAATCTAACTATTATTTTTCACCGCCTTCCATAGCACCAATGACGGGTAAGACTCCCAAAGTTGGGACAACCTAAGACAGGATATAGAGAGGCTGCACGGTGGATTACGTTCATAGTACCCAAAGACGGGTAAGATCACTCTGCCTTCAGTCAACCTAAGACAGGGACCAAACCATTGATGTTTGTTATCCCCATGATGGGTAAGACTGAAACTGCAAGAGCAGGCAACCTAAGGCAGGGGCTATGTTTTTCCGCCATACAAAAAACAAAAGAGGAAATTTTTGGGCCCTGCCATGTGCCTGAGGCCTAGTGCAACTTCCCGAGCCTGACTAGAAGTAGATCCATCAAGCTACTTCCACGTAGCAACGACTCAGCAAGGCCAGGCCTGAAACTGCCTCTACCTAGATACAGCCAAGGTGGTACCATGCCATTGGCCCAAACCTGTCATGCACCTCATCCCCCGCCTTCTTTCCCTGCCTCTTCCCCATGTTCTATATAAGCAGCTGCTTGATGCAATAAAGTTGAGAAATAATAATAATAATAGTAATAGACAGTAATAAAAATCAAGCAGCCAAAGTGTTAAAAAAAAAAAAAAAAAAAGAAACCTGGGGGATACTGCAAAAGCAGTTTTGAGAGTAAAATTTATCACTTTAGATGCCTACATTCAAAAAACAGAAAGAGAGCACAATCAACAAACTTGCAAGCCATCTAATGGAATTGTAAAAAAGAAAAACAATCTAAGCCTAAACCCAGCAGAAGAAAAAAAAAATCCAAAATCAAATCATAGATCAATTAAATTCTAAACAAAAGAATCATTCAGAAAATTAATAAAACAAAGAGTTGGTTTTTCAAAAAAATAAATACTACACAGCCTTAAAGAAAGACGGAGACTTTACCTCTTTCATGTTTACATGGATGGAGCTGGAACATACTCTTCTCAGTAAAGTCTCTCAAGAATGGAAGAAAAAGTAGCCAGTGTACTCACCCCTACTATGAAACTAATTTAGGACCTTCACATGAAGGCTATTACCCAGTTACAATCTAAGAATAGGAGGGAAAGGGAAAGAGTAAGGTGGGAGAGGAGAGGGGGGTAGAGGGAAGGGGATGGATGGGATTACACCTGTGGTGCATCTTATAAGGGTATATGTAAAACTTGGCAAATGTGGAATACAAATGTCTTAGCAAAATAACCAGGAAAATGCCAGGAAGCCTATGTTAACCAGTGTGATGAAAATGTGTCAAATGATCTAGGAATCAAGTGTATGGTGCCCCATGATCACATTAATGTACACAGCTATGATTTATAATAAAAAAAGAAAAAATAAATAAAATAGATAAACCATTGGCCAGACTAATAAGAAATAGTAAAGTAAAATCTCTAGTAACCTAAATCAGAATTGATAAAGGGGAAATAACAACTGATCCCACAAAGATACAAGAGATTATCTCTCAATACTATCAGAAACTCCATGCCCAGAAATTTGACAATGTGAAGGAAATGGATCAATATTTGGAATCACACTCTCTCCCTAGACATGGTCAGGAAGAAATAGAACTCCAGATAAGACCAATTTCAAGCACTGAGATTAAAGTAACAATGAAAAAGCTTTCAATCATAAAATGCCCTGGTCTAGATGGCTTCACCCTAGAATTCTATCAAACCTTCAAAGACAAGCTTATTCCTGTACTGAAGAAATTATTCCAAAAAAATTGAGAAAGAAGGAATCTTTCCCAACACATTCTATGAAACAAATATCAACCTGATAACAAAACCAGGAAAAGACCCAACCAAAAAGGAGAATTTCAGACCAATCTCACTCATGAATATAGATGCAAAAATTCTTGACAAAATCTTAGCCAATAGATTACAGCTTGTCATCAAAAAAGTAATACATCATGATCAAGTAGATTTCATCCCAGGGATGCAAGACTGGTTTAACATATGCAAGTCCATAAACATTTTCCACCATATTAATAGAGGCAAAAATAAAGATCATATGATCCTTTCAATAGATGCAGAAAAAGCATTTGATAAAATCCAGCATTCTTTTCTAATTAGAACACTGAACAGTATAGGTATAGGTGACACATTTCTAAAACTTATTGAAGCTATCTATGACAAACCCACGGCTAATAATTTAATGAATGGGGTAAAACTGAAAGCTTTTCCTCTTAAAACTGGAACCAGAGAAGGTTGTCCTCTGTCACCTTTGTTATTCAACATAGTGCTGGAAGTTCTAGTCAATACAATTAGGTCCTACCCACTTTGTAATAGGCAACTTCACTGAAACACTATTTCAAGGATCTCTTTGACATCTACCCCCAAAACATTCATTTGAGAGAAGCTTCCATATTTACTATGTCTGGCGATAGCCTGAATTTGGTCACAGTTTCATACATACTAAGCATGTCTACTTAGCTTGAACCAGCAAAGTAAATGTGGTCTTTTTAGATTATGAAAATTTCTGTTTGTTTTTTTGAGTGATCTGTCCGTGCATGTGTATGAGAGTGTATTATTGAGACACGGTTTCTGTTTGTGGCCCATGCTAGTTTCTGAAGCCTCAACCTAGATCATATCAACCTCAGACTCTAGGATTTAGGCAATCTCCATGCCTGAGACTCCCATGTGGCAAGGACTACGGATGCCTGTCATAATGCCTAGCTAATTTTTCACATTTTAGTAGAGACAGTGTCTGCACGTGCTCCATTCATTCTCAGTACTTCCTAATTCAAAAACTGTACTTACTTCATTATGCTAGTGGGCTGGGAATATAGGTGTGAGCCACCAAATTTGGTCATTTTTTCTTTCTTTCCCTCTGTCCCTACCTTTCTTTGCCCCTTCCTCACTTTATGCTTCCTTCCTCTAATAGTATCTTTCTCATTCACTTGCTCTCTCTAATACTTTCTTTTTTCATTTATTTCATTCTTCTATGTCTCTCTACACCTTATGAGAAACTTCTCTAGTAAGAAAAAAAGAAACCACACAAGTGTGTTCTGAATGTGTAGTCTTGAACTCTATACTTCAAATGGGTAAATTATGAAATGGGTAAATTATATCTGAATAGAGTTATTTTAAAATCTACTGGCTGTTTTCTGAGGATTATTGAGAAAATCTTCAAATAAGAAGCATATATGAGCACCATAGCTCACAAGTATAATACAAGCAATTTCAGAGGCCAAGGCAGAAGGATCTCTGAGAGTTTAGAAGTATCAGACCACAGTGAGCAACATATTAAGACCCTACTTGCCCAAGAAATAAGTGCAAAAATTCTCCGACAGGGGAGGCATTGGTGTGTACTCCCAGCTGCAGAGAAACATAACCTCAGGAAGATGACTTGATGAAGGTACATGGTTTTCTGCACTCCAGAATCATGGCTTTGTCTATGTGCTTCTTGAGATATAAGGCCCTGAGAAGAGAAAATTTCATTCTTGTCTATAAGTGAGACTCAGGTGTTATTTCCTCACTGTTTGCTAAAATGTCCTTAAGAAATGAATCCCTGAGGTACTGACCAATTTATAGCTGGAGATTACAGAACTGTCTGTAGCTGTTTTATTGCTCTTCATTGAATAACTTCAAGTTACGCAAAAGTTTTATTTAATATTTTAGGGAGGTGGGAGAACAGAAGAAACAGCCTGGTGTCCTTGTAGTTTAACATTAAGTTAAACGCTCCAGACTTAGAAATGACATATACGTGCTTTGTAACCTTTATGCTGAGGACAAATTTTTTATTCTAGTCTCAACTAGTACTTTTGTTCCTCATTCTTGGTTATTCTTATCTGATGAATTTGGATATATAATATAGGGAATAAAGATGGGCAATAGCTGTGGGATTGAGTGACCCCCAGTTATCCCTTAATAAATTATTCCATCTACAGTGCTACATCTGTGTGGTTGATTGGGCTAGCTGACAGCAACAACTTTAGGTTAGCAGCTTGCATTTCCATGAGCTATGATAGAACCAATGTATTTTTCAGTGAAAAGAAGGGGAAACATAGTATTGAATGAATAAGACATACTTTATATCTGTAGGAAAAGTCTGACAGCATACAAAATATTGTATACATGTATCCCAAATGGGATTTATTACCAGGATTTCCAGGCCAGCTCAATATGAGTAAATCAACTACTAGAATCCACTACATTAATAGAATCACTAAGAAAAATCACATGGTCACTCTAAGAGACACAGAAAAGTCTTTTTACAGATGCAATATATCTCATAGATAATACCTTTTACAAGTATTAGATGAGGGGAAGAGACTTTTGCTTAGTGAGTAGGCTGCCAGACCTATATATCAAGGGTGGTAGGTTCAAACTCAACCCCAGCCAAACTGCAACAATAACAACAAAAACAACAATTTTAGATCAGAATGGAACTTCATGACTACTATTGAAATTTACAGATGAGTGGATACATATAATGTGCTATATTCACAACGATAGAATATTTTTCAACAATCAAAAGGAATTATGTCCAAATTTATGTTTCAATAGGAATGAACTTTAAAATCATTCTGAAAAGAAACTAGAACACTTACATAAGAGCACAGAGAGCATTACTGAACTTGTAATACAACGACAAGACAAGTCTAATTGTCTGCTAGGAGTAGGTGGCAGGCAGCAGAGGGTGGTGGAAAAACTAAAATAAAAAAGCTAGTAGGTATTGACATTCCTTGTGTGGGGGACAATGTTGTTAAATTAGATTATCATGATAGCTGTACAATTGTGTACTGAGAAACACAGAATTTTATACTTTCAAAGGTTGAACTGCTTATTTCAATGATGCTATTTGAAGATATTTTCTAAAACATCAAGTGCTCAAAATACTTATGGCATAAGAAATACCCGTGTCATGAGAGTACTTGAGTGACAGTTAATCCTGTGTCTCTGCTCACACAGAGGGTCAAATTACATGGAAAGAACATTTTTCTACCCTACCATAGTTGCCATTTTCTTTTTCCTTGGTACAGAGTTTGAAAACATCCCCCTGGATAGAGTGCTCTGACATCATCATAGCTGTCTGTAATATCAATCTCCTGGGTCAAAAGAACATATTGACTCATCCTCCTAAGCTTCTAGAAGTCCATGTAATCGCCCAAATTCTCCACTTACTTTGAGCCACCTGTCCATTACTCCCAAAGTGTTAGCATTACAGATGTGAGCCACCACTCCTAACCTTGAATTTGTGATATTTTTAAAAGTACATTTGATGGCCACCAGTGGTGCTTCATGCCAGCCATCTTGAAATATAGGGAGGCCCTGTTTTGCCTGAGTTTATGAATTGGAGTCCAGCATGAGCACTAGTGATATCCCAATCTCTAAAAAATAAAAAAATGGCCAGAGTTTATACAAGTGCCTAGAGGGCCAGCTCAGAGAAAATGTTTTGTTCATGACAACACTTGAAGTTTGTTTTGAGATATGATACCAGGGCATTGTACCGAGGGCAACAAAATACATAAATGGACAAAGACATTGGTAGTAAAATTACCCTTCATATTTACTTCTGACCACAAATACAGAGTTGAAATTTTTTCTCCAGATTAAATGTCAAGTAGAGAAATTATTTTATCATAGGGAAATTATTTCCTACAACCTCTATTAATCAATCCTTTGATTTTACTTTACTCTGACCATTTGCTATTCTAATATATATGAACATTATATTAGAATATCTAATATTAATATATATAAATATATATTTTATATTAACCTTAATATAATATATTAATATTATATTTTATATAACCTTAATATAATATGTTAAATATAATATATTAATATATATATAATTAGTATATATTATTATATAATAAGATATTAATATATATTATATAATAATATAATATATATTAAAATATTAATATATATTAGAATATATTATATATAAGAATACATATATATAAGAATATATACATTAGAATATATATATATATATATATATATATATATATATATATATATTTTTTTTTTTTTTTTTTTTTTTTTTTCCAGATTTTCATCAGGGTCGGTTTTGAAACCACCCCGTACAGTACTTGGGGTCAGCACTCCTGACCCACAGGCACCACCTGATATTCTAGATTCATGTAGTCCCTGGAAACTGCACACAAAATGAATTTTTGACTCAAAGTGTTTGGGCACCAGACCCATGTATTAGAGATGACAGGTTCATAGCCGGCCCTCACCAAAAACTGAAAAACAAAACAAAACAAACAAACAAAAAAAAAAACTAGGTGTTGTTCTTGGCTCTTGTAGTCACAGTTACTCAGGAGGCTGAAGCAAATTAATCTCCTGAACTAAGGTATAGGATTTTGTTGTGAGCTGTGATGTCATAGCACTCTACTGAGAATAAAAAAGCATACCTCTGTTTCCAAGAAAGAACAAAAAGCCAAAAACAAATGCCATCTTACCTAAGTGATTCCATAAATTATGTCAGCTGCGATGCTTCCTGAGACACACTGCAATGAATATCAACTGTGTTTTCAGCTTAGTGCTGTTATCTATGAAGATTATTAAGAAAAACCCTCACAAAACATAAGCATGGATGAGCACTATAGCTCACATCTATAATCCCAACACATTTAGGGACCTAGGGAGAAAAAGCTAAGGGATTTAAGACAAGAATTAGCAACATAGTTAAACATGACTTGTCCAAAAAATAAAATTCCCCAGAAGTTGGCGCATGCACTTGTACTCTCAGCTGCTCACAAACTTAATCTCAGCAAGATCACTTGAGTTTGTTGGGCATTTAGGCTTTTCCACATTTTGGTGATTGTAAATTGAGCTGCAATAAAGAGTCTAATGCAAGTGTACTTATGATGAAAGAATTTTTTTCCCTTATGGCTATCTGCCCAGTAATGAGATTTCAGGATTAATTGGGAAGTCTAGCTTGAGTTAATGAGGGTTTTACATACTTCCTTTTTAAAATGTTGTTTAGTTTGCAGCCCCACCAGCAATATAAAACTGTTCCTTTCTCCCTACATCCACCAGCATCTGCACTTTTGAGATTTTGTGATGTAGGGCATTCTCACTGAATTTAGATATCTCAGGGTGGCTTTCATTAGGCCACCTAATTAGGGATGAAGAGCTTTTTTTCATATGTTTGTTTGACATTTGTCTGTCTCCTTTAGAGAAAGTTATATTCATGCCTCTTGCCCATTGATATATGATATTGTTGGCTTTTTTCTTATGGGTTAATTTGAGTTCCCTATATATCCTAGTTATCAAGCTTTTGTCTGATTCAAAATATGCAAATTTTCTTTTCCATTGTGTATATACTCTATTTTGCTTTCATTGCAGTCTCTTTAACTGTACAGAAACTTTCAGTTTAACTACGTCCCATTTGTTTATTGTTGTAGGCCACTATCTTCCAGTGTTTTTCTATGCTTTCTTTGAGGATTTTTATCATTTCAATTAAGTCCTTTATTCAACTTTAATCATTTTCTCTGAGTGGAGAAAGACGTAGGTACCATTTCAGTGTTTTACATGTGGATAACCAGTTCTCCTAGCACCATTTATTTAATCCAAAATATTTCTCCTAAGGTAAGTTATTGTTTGGTTTATCAAAGATTATATGATTGTATGATGTTAGTTTTAGTTTCTGCTTATCTATTTGATTCCAAATGTACATCTGTCTATTTTTGTGCGAGCACCCTGTGGTCTTGACTACTTTGGATTTGTGGTTCAGCCAAAAATCTGTTCTGGTGATGCTTTGGTTTTGTCATTAAAAACTGCGTTAGGTATAAGGTTTTTTTTCAGGTTCAATATCAAACCTAGAATCACTTTTTTCAAGTCTTGGAATTACTATGTTTTTTCTTAATAGAGAAGACATTGAATAGGTAAATTTCTTTGAAAATATAGACATTTTAACAGTGTTGATTCTTTCCATTCATAAACAAGGTATGTTCTTCTATTTATTAATATCCTCTGCTACCTTCTTTGTTAGAATTACATAATTTTATTTATAGAGGTTCTTTATCACCTTTGTTACATATATTCCTTGGTATTTTATTTTATTTGAATTTATGGTGAAGGAAGTTGTTTCCTTAGTCTCTCATCTTGACTGTTATGGGCATATACAAAGGCAACAGATTTGTGGACATTAACTTTATATTTTCAGACATTATTTTGTTGTGACTTTCAGAAGCATTGTGGTTTAGCATTTGGGGTACTCCATGTACAAGATTATATTGTCAACATAGAGGGAGAGTTTGACCTCCTCTGCACCCATTTGAAAGCCCTTTGTTTTGTTGTCTTTCTTAATTGAATTGGATAGAACTTCCACTACTATGTTGAATAGTAATGGTGACAGAGAATAAACTTGTCTGGGTCCAGTTCTAAAAAAAAAAAAAAAAAACCTTTCAGTTTTACTCCGTTTGATAAAATATTAACTGTGGGTTTGTCCTAGATACCTTCTATCATTTTCAGAAATGTGCCACATATGCATATACTCTTCAGTGTTCTAATTAGAAATAAATGCTGCATTTTATTAAATGATTTTTCTTTATCTATTGAGAGGATCATATGGTCTTTATCTTTGCTTCTGTTAAAGTGATTAACATTTATGGACTTGTGTGTGTTGATCTACCCTTGCATTTCTAAAATGACACCTATTTGATCAGGATGTCTGACTTTTTTAATGATAAATTGAATCAATTTGGAAGAATTCGGTGGACAATTTTTTCATCTAATTTCATTAGTGAAATTGGTGTGAAATTCTCCTTTTTAGTTGTGTCTTTTTCTGATTTTGGTATCAAGGTGATGTTTGCCTCCCAGAATGTGTTGGAAAAGAATTCTTCTTCCTCATTTTTTGGAATAATTTGTGCATTATGGAAATAAGATATTCCTTGATGGTTTGATAGAATTCTGGTGTGAAGTCACCTGGCTGAGGAACTCCATTTCTTCCTTATTCGTGGATATTGACCCATTCTCTTCACACTGTCAAATTTCTGGGCATAGAGATTCTGGTAGAGGTGATCTCTAATCTCTGAGGCATAAATCATTATTTCCTCTTTATCAATTCTGATTGAAGTTAGTAGAAATTTTACTTCTCTACTTCTAGTTAATCTGGCCAAAGTTTTATCTTTTTCATTTATTTTTTCAAAAAAAAAAATTGCTTGTTTCATTGAATTTCTGAATGAATGTGTATCTCACTGTTGCTCAGCCTTATTCCCAACCCCTGGGCTCCAGAAATCAGCCCATCATGGCCTTTCAGTGCAACCAAATACTGTAGTCATGTGTGGCAAAATTCATTGAACTTTGCTTAAGAAATGACCTTATCAGGTGTTTGAGGATTGGTCAAATCACAGGTAATGGTGACATATAGGGATTATTTCAGTACTGTTTTGCATATCCATGGAGGCAAATATCCCGACAATTATGCACACATCTCTTTCTTGGTTATCAGGTTTCATCAATAATTGTGTATTGAACTTGTGTCTCTCCAAAACTCTTCTACTTCCTATGTGGCCAAGAATCCAAAATTTTGGACACAGAGGGTCTGGAAATCAGGAACATAGTAACTTTCCAGGTGGGCTGATAATTCCCAGAATCAGAAGAAATAACTGCAGGTGTGTAGTAAACTACTGCACACATTGTCTAATCATATTTTCTGAGGAGACCTTCAATAGGACACCTATCATCCGAAACAAGTCTATTCTAGAGAAAGAAATGACATCTCAGGAAAAGTAGAACTGAGAATTGTGTGATGTACCTATTAAGTCTGGGTAATCACTGTCTGATCTTTGGGGTTATGTTCATGGTTTGGAACATCTCAGGGCAGCACTAAGTATAAACTTTGCTCCTCCACTTGTTTACAAATCCAAGACATGAAAAGGAAAAGAAGGGTTGTTGAAGTCCTTGGTGGGATATACAAACGAACTTTCAAAGCAGGAATTGAGTGTGGAAAACAGAGCCCCACTGTTTTTTAATAGTTTGAACCTAATGACAAACCCGGATAGCCACTACACATGCTTAGCATGAATGAGGGTAAGCATAAACATGGTAAATCCGAGCCACACTCATTGTGATGTCATCCACAAGGACCATGTAGTGATTTAATTCACTAATGTCCTGGGATCCTGTCTTCTGGTCAAAGAAACTAAGTGGCTTTTTCTGCTCACTTCAGCTGGTATCCCCCAAAGGTTTGAACCAGTACACTCCTTAGGACTCCATCCAATACAAAGAAGTGATCTACCATTTGTGCTTTATTGATTCTGTTAAAGGTTGATATTCTAGGAATTAAGCTGACACAACAGTTGAGATTTTTTACAGCAGTGTGACTGAGGCTACATCACAGCTGACATAACTTCACGAAGTCTGTTAAGTAGAAAGGTATTTGTTTTTTGTTTTTAGATGTTTTCTGTGTCTTTATGTTCTTAACAAAAAAAAAAAAAAAATTGCAGAAATCCCTCTATTTCTATATTTCTATCCAGAGAGCTCTAAATTATACTTTTTTTTTTTTTTTTTTTTGTTCAGGATCCTATGAGTTCTTTAATAATTATTATTATTAAATCATAATTGTGTATGATTTAATAATAAAAAGTATTTGTTTTTTTGATTTTTGTTTTTTTCTTGGAGACAGTTTTTTTTTTTTTTTTTAATGTCAATTGGTAAAGTACTGTGGCATCACAGTTTACAGGAAAGTACTACTCCTGAACTTAGATGATTCATTTGCCTCATTATTCCAGTCACAGGGTCTATAGGATGCCACAACAACAAATGGGTATATATTTTTTTGGCCATTTGTCCGAGAATGAGTTTGAATTCACTGCACTCATTATATGAGACTGGTACCCTACAAACTTTGTCACAGGCAATGCCCCTGGTATGCTGTTTTAAGATATGTTTGACATCTACCTCAAAACATCCATTTGAGAGAAGCTTACAGTTTTACTACACCTGGCTAAAGCCTCAATTTGTTCATAGTTACACATGCCTTAAACATGTCTACTTTGCTTGAACCAGGTAGGTAATTCTGGTCTTTTTATATGATGAAAATCTTTGTTGGTTGGTTTGTTGGTTTGTCTGTGCATATTTGTCTATAGGAGTATCTTTCAGATACAGTTTTCTCATGTGGCCCAGGATAGTTTTTCTGATCTCAGCCTAGATTGTAGCAACTTCAAACTTCAACATGAAGGCAATCATCTTGTCTGACATTCCCATGGTGCTAGGACTACACGTGCCTGTCACAATGTCTAGGTGACTTTTAACATTTTAGTAGACACATGGTCTGGCACTTCTCAGTTTGTTGTCAGCACCCTCAAATTCAATAACTTCAGATTGCTTCAGATTGCCAGAGAGATGGGATTATATTTATGAGCCACTAAGCTTGGTCATTTTATCTTTAATTCCCCCATTTTGCCCATCCCACACTTTATTCTTTCTTCCTCCAATTGTCTCTGTCTCACATTAATTTGCTGTCTCCATTGCTTTCTTTCTTTCATTCCTTTCAAACATGTATCTCTCTCTTCTACACGTTAAGGTAAACTCTGTAGTAAGAAACAAACTATTTAACTGATCTCTCAACATGAAGTCTTGAACTCTTTATATGTAATCAGTGAATTAGTGGAATGTTGTAAATTATATGTAAAAAGATTTTTTTTTTTTTTTTTTTTGTAAACTATGGACTGTGTCTATCAGGATTATTCTGAAAAACCTTTACCAATACATAAGCACTGATGAACACTATACCTCACACTTATAATGACAGCTAATTCAGAGGAAAAGGCAGAAAAATCCCTGGGTTTAATATCAGACTGAGCAACACAGAAAGACATCCCATGTCTAAGAAATAAGTGAAAAACTTCACTAGCATTGGTGGCATGTGCCTGTACTCTCAAGTGCTGTGTTGCATAAACTAAAAAAGTATCCTTTGAGTTTAGCAGCTTGAATTTAGTTGAGCTATGATGGTAACATTGTATGTTTCTGTGGCAAAGTGAGAAATACAATATCCAATCTACAAGAGAGATTCCATGTTGGTGCAGGAAAAGTCTGGTACCATACAAAATATTTTATACATTTATACCATAAGGTATTTCTTAACAGGATTGCCAGTCAAGCTCGATATAAGAAATCAACCAAAGAACAAAATACATTAATAGAATCAGTAAGGAAAACCACAGTGTTGATTCAATAGAAACAGGAAAGGCTTTTGGCAGAAGAAACATAACTGGTTGATAAAAAAAAATAAAAATATTATTTGAGGGGTGGATCCTGTTGCTCTGTCAGTAGGGCAATGGTCTCATATATGGAGGGTGGTGGATTAAAACACAGCCTCAACCAAAATGCAACAACAACAACAACAACAACAACAACAAAAATAAAACAAAACAAAAAACTTAGAGGTAAGAATGTCTTCAGGAATAATAATGGGAATTAAAGATGAGTGGGTAAATATAATGTGCTCTATTCACATGATGGAATATTTTTCATCAATCAAAAGGAATGAAGTGCACATTTAGTTTACAATAGGAATAAAGCTAAAATCACTCCAATAAGGTAACAAGAAAACTTTCAAAGGACAATACAGAGCATGACTGAACTCAAAATAAAACAACAGAAAGAGAACACTTCTAAACTGCTGGTGGGAATGCAAATTAATACATTCCTTTTGGAAAGATGTTTAGAGAATATTTAAAGATCTAAAAATAGATCTGCCATTCAATCCTATAATTCCACTAGTAGGTATATACCCAGAAGACTAAAAATCACATTATAACAAAGATATTTATAGTGAATTGTAGCCCAATTCACAATTTCTAAGTCATGGAAAAAGCCTAAGTGCCCATGAAACCATGAATGGAATAATAAGTTCTGGTATATGTATACCAGTGAATATTATGCAGCCTTAAAGAAATATGGAGACTTTACATCTTTCATGTTTACATGGATAGAGCTGGAACATATTCTTAGTAAAGTATCTCAAGGATGGAAGAAAAAGTATCCAATGTACCCAGCCTTACTATGGAACTAATTAATGGCTTTCATATGAAAGCTGTAATCCAGTTATAACCTAAGAATATGGGAAAGAAGGAGAGGAAGGTAACTGAGGGGAGAGGATGGGCAGAGGGAGAATTATATATATATATACATATAATAAAACAACAAGACAAAACCAATTGTCTGCTAGTAGTAGGGGGAATGGAGGAGAGGGTGGTAGGAAAGTGTAAGTGATTTCCAGTAGGTATTGACATTTTTCATGATGGGGGAGAAGACAAAATTCTAAAATTGGATTGTGTGATACCTGTGCAATTAGTGACTATATTAAGAAACATAATTCTATACATTCAAAGCATGAAATTTTTATTTCAATAAAGCTTCTGGAAGATGTTTTTAAAAACTTGAGGTGCTCAAAAGACTAATAGCATAAAAAATACCCATGTCATGAGAGACAAACCATGAATTGACATGAAAGGCACATTGTTTCATCCTACCAAAGTTGTTTTTTTTTTTTTTTTTTTTTTTTTTTTTACCTTGAATAAACCTGTGACACCTTCCTCTTGATTAGAGTGTCCTTAAGTCATCATAGCTAAATTCCATCTCAAACTCATGGGTCAACAGATCCTACTGCCTAAAGCCTCTGAGCAAGGGGGAGTTCAGTTCCTTCCCCACAGTGACCAGTTACTTTTGATTGCACTCTTCTTCCTCCAAGAGTCTTAACATTACAAGTGTGAGACGCCCTTCCAGACGTTAAATTTGAGATATTTTTCAAATTATGTTTCATAGCCAGTGGTGGGCATTAATGCCTGTTATCTAGGCAATTTGAAACACCCTGTAATTTGTATTGCTTGAGTTTTCGATTTGGAGAGCCTCATGATAAATTATTATTTTTTTTTTATTATTAACTAAGATGTGAGAAATTCTGAGATCCCCATCTCTAATAAATAAAATACAGCCAGATTTTATGCAGGCACCTAGAGTCCCAAGTGAGAAAAGATGTTCTCTTGATGACAATAGTTGACAATTTCTTTGAGATATGATACCAGGGGACTCTACGAAGTGTAACAAAATGAGAGACTGTCTCAATACATAAATTGAGGAAACCATTGCAAGTGAAATTACTCCTCAGTTGCACTTATGACCACAGATCTAGAGCTAAAATTAATCCTCTAGTTCAGATGTCAAATAGATAAATTATTTACTCATAGAGAAATTGTTTTCCTAAAAACACTATTAATCAACCATTTGAATTTTAGGTATCCATGACCCTTTGATATCCTAGATTCTTGTACTCACTGGACACTGCATATGCAATGAATTCTTGACTCAAACCAGGCTTTTCTTATGCACACTGAGAGATCCAGTGTATACCCTCCATCTCTTCTGTTGAACTCCTATAATATGGACCAATATACTTTCACCCCAATAAGTTCCAACTGAGGGACCAGACATCTCTGAAGAACACCCACTAATCAGATGAGCTGGCAATATCCTAATGAACCATTCACAAACCCACTTGTCCTGACTCTCATTATCCAACCCTCAGAGTCACAATACATCCCATTCTTTATGTAGTCTCATATTCCATCTACCTACTGATCTCTCCTCTTTTCTCAGCTCTTAGAAACTGTGTCTACAAAATATTCTTTCTTTCTTTACCTTCTGTAATTTATTTATTTATTTATTTATTTATTTATTTATTTATTTATTTATTATTTTTCATGAGACAGACTCTCACTATGTTGCCAGGCTAGACTTGTCATGATATCAGCCTAACACACAGCAAAATCCAATTCATAGGATGAAAGGTTCCTCCTGTCTTACCCACTGGAATAGCTTGAACTTAAATAAAGGGCCAGATCTCTTGAAAAACTCTTCAATTTTAGTACGAACTTGGTTTGTGATCAGGAATGAGTTTATGTTGCTGTTACTCAGCCTTGTTTTCAATCCCTGAGATCAGGGGATCAGCTCACCTTGACCTTCCAGAGCTACCAAATTATGCAGTAATGTGTGGCAAAAGTTATTGAACTCTAATTTAGAAAGGCCTTTATCAGGGGCTTTGAGTAGTGTTAAATCCTCAAACCCCCATGACACATAAGGATTATGTCAGGACTGTTTTGCATATTCGTGGTGGTGGATATCACCACAATTATGCCCACATCTTGTTCTTGGTTATCAGTTTTTATTAGTGATTGTGTATTGGCCATGAAGCCAAAAGTTTGAACACACCTGGCTCAGAAATGTTGCATCTTTTTACATGGGCTAATATTTCCCAGGATTAGAAGAAAGAACTACAGTTATGGAATACAACACTGGACACATTGCCTAACCAGATTTCAAGAGAGGACTTTAAGTAAGACACCTACCATCCAAAAAAAAAAAAAAAAATAAAAAAAAAAAAAAAAAAAAAAAAAAAAAAAAAAAAAACAAAAAAAAAAAAAAAAAAAAAAAAAAAAAAAAAATAAAATAAAAAAAAAAAACACAAAAAAAAAAATAAAATAAAAAACAATAAAATAAAAATATTTAATAAAAAATTATAAAAATTAATTTTTAAAAAAAAAAATAAAAAAATAATTCAAAAAAAAA
>CAUYPK010010137.1:0-15171 GCA_963574355.1 Loris lydekkerianus
CATATCTTGATTGTTTTTTTGTTGCAGACATTTGGTGATTTCCTTCTTAATCTCGTCTATAACTCATGTATTCTTCAGCATAAGGTTGTTTAGCTTCCATGTTTTTGTATGGGTATGCAGGTTCCTGTTGTTATTGAGTTCTACTTTTATTCCATTGTGGTCTGAGAAGATGCAAGGAATAATTTCTATTTTTTAAAATTTGCTGAGCTTAGATTTGTGGCCTAGGATGTGGTCGATTTTGGAGTATGTTCCGTGGGCTGCTGAGAAGAATGTCTATTCAGTTTTGTTGGGATGAAATGTTCTGTAGATGTTTGTTAAAGTCCAGATGTTTAATGGTTGAGTTTACATCTAAAATTTCTTTGCTTAGCTTCTTTTTGGAGGATCTATCCAGGAATGCTAAAGGGATGTTAAAATCTCCAACTATTATGGAAATGGAGGAAATCGAGTTGCTCATGTCTGTTAGAGTTTCTCTTATAAATTGAGGTGCGTTGTGGTTGGGTGCATAAATATTAATAATTGAGATCTTATCATATTGAGTATTACCTTTAGCAAATTTGAAGTGTCCATCCTTATCCTTAAGTATTTTGGTTGGTTTAAAGCCTATTGCATCTGCGAACAGGATTGCAATGGCTGCTTTTTTCTGCTTTCCATTTGCCTGGAATATAGCTGACCGTCCCTTCACCTTGAGTCTATATTTGTCTTTTAATGTAAGGTGCAATTCTTGGATGCAGCAGATATCTGGCTTGAGTTTTTGTATCCAGTCAGCCAACTTGTGACTCTTTAGAGGGCAATTTAAACCATTCACATTAATTGAGAATATTGATAAGCCTTTTGAGAGTCCGGTGGACATTTTTAATCCTTTTGAGACTGTGAAAGTTGGAATTTGATCAAAAATGTTTTGGGTGGGTTTACTTTTGTGGTGGAGAATTATGCTGGTTTTTATGGAGGATAGGTCTAAGAATGTCCTGGAGAGCTGGTTTAGTTGTGGCAAATTTCTTCAACATGTGAGTATTGTTGAAGTATTTAATTTCTCCATCATGAATGAAGCTCAGTTTAGCTACGTACAGGATCCTGGGTTGAAAGTTATTTTGTTTTAGGAATTTAAAAGTCAATGACCATCCTCTTTTAGCTTGAAAGGTTTCATCAGACAGATCTGTAGTCATTCTAATATTCTTCCCCTCTAATATTCTTCCCTTAATGGTTTTCTTTCGTCTGGTAGCTTTCATAACTTTCTCCTTCATATTAACTTTAGTGAAATTGATTATGCTGTGTTTGGGGGATGTGTTATTTGGGTTGAGTTGTGCTGGAGTTCTGACACTGTCTGCGATCTGAATTTCAGAGTCTCTTGGCATGTCTGGAAAGTTCTCCTTCATAATCTCATGGAGAAGAGACTCTGTGCCTTGTGAATCCACTTCGTCACTTTCGGGGATCCCTATAAGACGAATATTGGTTTTCTTTGAATTATCCCAGAGCTCTCTGAGAGAGTGGTCTTTTTTTGCTCTCTATTTCTTTTCTTCTTTGAGGGTTTGGGATTGTCCAAAAGCGTTGTCTTCAATGTCAGAAATCTTTTTTTCTGCTTGCTCCATTCTGTTACTGAGAGATTCTACTGTGTTTCTCAGATCTTTGAGGGATGCAACTTCTTGTCTCAATGTGTCAAAATATTTGGTCATTTGGTCTTTGAAATTGGTGAATTCTTGAGATAACTTTTGGAATTCTAATTTGATCTTATTTGCTATCCAGATCATGAATTCAATTTCTGACATCTCAGCTATTCGTTTGTACATGGGGTCTTGTGCTATTTCTGCCCCATTGATCCTTGGGGGAGTTGATCTACTCTGATTATTCATATTGCCAGAATTTTTCTGTTGATTTAGCCTTATGATTGTTTTTCACTGTTGCCTCTGGCCATCCTCAGAGTTGGGGACGTGTGTCTCTAAGATTAGACCCCAGCAGGATCACTCTATTGTTGTTGGATCTTTGTAGGGAGTGACCCTGTGTAGTTCCTCTCTGGCTGCTCTAGCTAAGGAGTTCTGGTTGTGGAAGCAGCTTCGGTGTGTGACACACTCGGATCCAGCAACAGGGCTGGAGGTGGTGCGCATTGTTCTGGTAGTGCCTGGTGCCCAGTGACTTTGGCACAGAGAGCCGAAGGCTCCAGCAGTCTCTGGCCAGAAGAAGCGCTCTGTGCAGATGCAGGGAGGGCTCCAGAGGGCACACAGCTACTAGAGTCCCTGGCCAGATGAACAGGGTAGTGTGGAGAATGGGAGGACACAGGAGGGAGGAAGCAGGGTTTCGTGGCTCCCGCAATTCCTGATCAGGGAATGCAGAGGCCTGGTGGGTGCGGGTCGGGGGTTGCTGCACAGCGCTTATGTAGGTCTGGGTGGTGCCAAGCCCAGGAGTTTGAGTTTGCTATGAGCTGTGACATCAGGGCACTCTACCCAGGGCAACAACCCAAGGCTCCAGTGTGCTAAAACCATCTCACTCTGCCCCTAATGATTAAGACTGTAAGGCAGTTCAGACCCTGCCTTTGGGCTGCTCAGTCACTAGGTTACTTTGTCCCACCTGATCCTTGCTCTGGGACCCTGAGGGTGGAGCTTACCAGAGCAGTTCTTTCACAATGGCTTTCTGTGCCCCACTCAGTGACTCAGTCTGGGGCCCCAGACAATGCCCAAAGTTCTCCACACTCCTGCTCAAGTTCTCCCCAAGGCAGTTCAACTGAGTGCCAAGTCCAAGAACACCAAAACAGTTCACAGATAAGGTCTTTCAAGTTTGCGGTCGCACTGCTGTTTGTACTCACGGTTCTGGCATGATTAGGTTAGTCGGACACATGCAGCCACTTGCCAGTTTTCCACTGTTTTTGTCCTCATTCTGGGGTCCAGAAGTCCCTTGCTGGCTCCCTGTATCCTCAATGGGATGATCATAGGCAGATCCCACTGGCCAGAGATGCCTGGAGTCTTGTCTCTCCAGACTCACAGTGCCCAGTTGCAGGGAAGCTGTTACTCGGCCACCATATCTAATCCAATCCCCATGATCTTTTAATGTAGAGAGGATATTATTACTCCTGTAATCCTAGCACTCTGGGAGGCCAAGGCAGAGTGAGCCTTGGTCTTGAGTTCAAGGACCAGCCTGAACAAGAGTGAGACCTGGTCTATAATTATAAGCCACTTTCTAGAAGCAGTAAAATAGGAGAAATCCTATTGTCCTGTTTTTTAACAATAGGTGGAGTAGTCTCCTTTGTTCACACTAATGAAATCATTGCCAACAACAAAATGTCTGCCATTAGAGGTTTCCCTTGACATTTTATGAATTCCTCAGCCTCAGAAGACAAATTTCTGATTTTATTCCAAGAGTAAAAGCTAGAATTAGTGGTTCTTGAGAGAAGGCAACATATTTCATCTTTCTTTCTCTCTTATCTTTCTCTTTCCTATATTCCTCTTCTTCCAAATGAATCTTCTGTACCATTTCATTACCTTCCTCATCAATTTCTGATTGTTACAACTCTGCAGTTACAAAATTACCCATTATTTCTTATTGTTTGTCAATGGTCCTGCTTACTCTGAGTGCAGTTCCCCATTTGACTAAAAGAGACCAAAGGTCACACTTTAACCCAAGTGTAGCTCCCCTTCCGGCTAAAACTCCCTCTTGCCATCTGCCAAAGGTTTCACTTACTCTCAAGTGTGCTCTCTCCATGGTTTGGGTCCAGAATCCTGCCAACTATGCCATTGGTTGGTGCATGTCCACTATCCCACTTTCAGCATTATGTCGGTGCCCACGGTGGACACCCTGTGTCATGAATAAAAACAGCCAGGACATGGATTGAAAATAAAAGCCTTAAAGTGAAGGGGCACAGTTTTATGCATCCCAGAAAGGTTGCTTTGTCTATATGTGCTCCTTGAGGTATAGGAAAACCGGGGAAGGGAAAATTTCATTCTTGACTTTAAGGGAGATTCAGGGGTTAATTTCTTCCTGCTTGCTAAAACAGCAGAGATGCAGGGGTTAATTACTTCCTACCTGCTGAAAAGGCCTTGAGAAACGATTCCCTGAGGTCCCCAACAAGTCATAGATAGAGATTTATTTCTTACTTTATTTTATTTTTTTTATTAAGTCTTTTGTGCATAGATCACAACTACATTTATGCCCATTTCAGTGTGTTGATGATTTGTAAAAATTGGAGTGCTTACATCATATTAATCAGCATAGCATTCATTTCATTTACCCAATTATAGCATTAGGACATTTGTGTTCTACACATGATAGAACCAACTTGTACTTGCAATGTGCTCCATAGTTGTGGTCCCCCTACTATCCCCTACCTGTCTGAAGCTGAACTGTTGCTCTTCATTTCCTAACTTCAAGTTACACAAAATTTTAGTTTAACCTTTTAGGGAGGTGGGCAAACAGAACAGACAGCCTGGTGTTCTTGTAGTTTATCTTTAAGTTACATGTTCCAGACTTAGAAATCACATGTACATGCTTTGTAAAATTTATGCTGAAGATAAATTTTTTTTATGGCAGTCCCAACTAGTGCTTTTGTTCTTTATTCTTACCTATTCTTATCTGATGAGTTTGGATAGATACTACAGTGAATAAAGATGAATAATTGCTGTGGGCCTGAGCGAGCCTTCAGGTTTCCCTTAATTAATAAATAATTAATTATGTCTGTAGTGATACCTCTGTGTCATGATTGGGCTAGTGGACAGCCACATGCAAGAGGCAGGGTATCTGTCTCTTCTCCAAAATCCCAAAGAAATATCTCTCCTGGCCTTTTATTGAAGCCTGATACAACAGGGGACCATGTGCTATGATCACATGTTTAATGGTTCCTAAGTGCTTTTTCTGCCTGGGCTCAACTCCCATCCTGTTTCCCTACCAATGTTTCAAAGTATAACACTTGCTTGCTAACAAGCTACCTATCTTACCTCATTAATGCATGCAGTTGCTTGAGGGCTTATCTCTGGGCAGAAAAACATCTCCAAGTCAGGAAGGACATTGTCTCACTCTTCGTGTCTTCTTCAAGAGCCGATGGCTGCATCTATAAGCCTGGTGCTCAGTCTTCTACATTTGGGTTCAAATCCTGGTTCTGCCATTTCATTTAGGGGCTTTGTGGTTCTGAAAATAAATCTTCCTCTACGTCTCTGCCTCAGAGTCCTCTATTGTCAACCGGGATGACTGAATGAAAGAATACGTAGAAAGCATTTGGAGGAGTCCATAGCCTGTAGCAAGCACTCAAAATAGGACAGTGGTAACAAAATAGAGTAAGTTTATACTGGGTTCTAAGTTTGAATTACAGTCTATGAAAGGAGTAATGTAAACCTTCATTAATATGCCAGCTTCCAGGTGACATTCCAAATTTGTGACAGATATCAATTCATTCACTTCTCACAAAAACCTATGAATTCATCACTATTAAGGTCCTTGTTTTTTACATGAAACTAAGACACATGGTGTTAAATAATTTTTTCACACTATGTAACAATACTGTAGTGTTTAGTTTAAATTTGCCAAGAGGGTAGATCTTAAGTTTTTTCATTGCACACAGAAAGAAAGGTAACTCCCTGAGGTGATAGGAGTGTCAAATTGTGATGACTATTTTACAATGTATGCATGTATGAAAACATCAACTTGTACACCTTAACCATCCACAACATTTGTGTGTCAATTATAACTCAATAAAGTGGAAGACATTTTTAAAAATTGAAAACTCAACAAACCCAAAACTTCTCCAAAGCCATAAGGTACATGGCAGACTGATATTTGCAATGAGGGAGCTTGACCCCAGGGTCTCCGAGCCAATGCACAAACATGCACACTGTAATCTGAGGTTATCTTCTTTGTCCAGGGTGGTGACTCACACATGGCAACCAGGAGTCAATAAAACAAAAGTTGACTGGTAATTATGGTTCATTGCATTCTCCAGACAATTATTTTACTTAAGCAACTATAATGCATTTGTCTGTAGGATAACAAATAAACTATAGGGAAGAAAAGATAGACAACAACTGCTAAGATAAATAAGCAAATGTGTGCCAGGCCAGAGATTGATGGGGGGCAGCTTTATGGTGGTGAGGGAAATACTTAATGAGAAGTCAGCATTTGAGTCTGATCACTAAAGATAAATGAGGAGGCCAGACTGGCACATTCTAGTAGCAGAGGAAAGGCCTGGGATGCCTTTGCCAGAGATGGAGGGGAGCAGGAAGAGGAGTGGCCCATCCCTGGGGGACCACTAGGCAGCACTCAGGGTAGATTGAGTAGAGTAAAGCATTCTCCACAATACAATTTTTTCCAAACAATTAACACAATTGTAAAAAGCGTTAAGAAATTGCAGAGGAGAGCATTAAAACTCACATTATTATAACTTCAAATATTTTATTTACATTCCTTCAAATAATTTTATTATAATTTTACATTCCAGGCTTTCTTGGAAGCAAACTCATCAAATATATTTCCAAAATGTACTTCTGAAAAAAAAAATTAATCATTTTAAAGTGAATTAATCCAGTTGTGGTGTCCCAAGGGTGTATTCCCAGAAGGCTGCAGTGAGCTGTGATCTGGCTGTGGATAGTTACTGTGCTATGGCCTGGCCACACAGCCAGACTCTGTATCTAATTGATTAAAAAATAATTTGCCTTAGTACACACATAGAGGAGTACCCATTTTCCTCTTCTGCTTCAGTTTCTAGTGGCTTTCCCTGGGCAGTTCCAGATCCACTCTTCATTTAAAATTGTGATATTTTATGTTCAAGTCTCTTCACCATAAACAAATGGGGTTATTTGGTCTTTTCTTAATGATTAGTTCGAATTCTCTGTGGATTCTAGTTATCAGACATTTGTTAGAAACCTAACCTGCAAAAATCTTCTCTCATTCTGAGATGAGGGCTGTCTGTGTACTTTACTTACTGTGCTCTTGGCTATGCAGAAGCTTTATAATTTGATCAGATCCCAATAATATATTTTTGGTGTTGCTTCAATTGCCAGGGGGATCCTCCTCATAAAATATTTTCCCAGGCTAGTTTCTTCAAGTGTTTTACCTATACTATCTTCTAGTAGTTTTATAGTTTCATGTCTTAAGTTTAAATCTTTTACCCAGTGAGAATCAATTTTGGTTAATGGTGAAAGGTGGGGGTGTAGTTTCCATCTTCTACTGATTGCCAGCCAGTTCACCCAACACTATTTGTTAAATAGAGAATCTTTCCCCCAATACATTCTTTTGATAGGCTTAACACAGATCAAATGATATAAGTGGTTGGATTTATCTCTTGGTTCTCTATTCTGTTCCATAAATTTCCCTCTATTTTTGTGCCAGAACCATGCTGTTATGATCGCTATAGGTTTATAGTATAACCTGTATTCTGCTAAAATGATTCTTCATCATTTCTTTTTATTTCTGAGTAATGAATTGACTGTTTGAGGTTTTTCTCTGATTCCATGTAAGATGAAGTACAAATTTTTTTTTTTACATACAAGTGTAGCAAAATTTTATTATGACCTTCTAGAAGGATTTATTTATTAAGCATTTTATTTTAATTCCCTGTGGTACCAGAATGATAAAGGGTTCTGTGGAAAAATGAATATTTTCAAAATAATATTTTTGGTTAAATCAAGGTTGACCGTTTTTATTTATTTATTTATATTTTTATTTTTATTTGTTATTGTTGGGAATTCATTGAGGGTACACAGAATCAGGCTAAATTGATTGCTTTTGTTAGATAAGGACCCTCTCATAATTATGTCCTGCCCCCAAAAGGTGTACCACACCCCTTCACCCCAACTCCCTCCATTCTTCCTTTTCTCAGCTCTCCCCATCCTGTACACCACACTAGTGTGTACTAGGACCTTAATTGTCCTCATATCACAATCGAGTACATAGGATTCTTGTTTCTCCATTCTTGTGATGCTTTACTAAGAAGAATGCATTCTGCATCCATCCAGCTTAATATAAAAGATGTAAAGTTTCCATCTATTTAGTGGCTGAATAGGCAATTCTTAGTAATCAAAAAAAAAAAAAAAAAAATCTTGGGGCACCAGCGTACTAGACTTTAGGCTATACTACAAGGCCACAGTGATCAAAAAAGCAAGCTATTGGAACAAAAATAGAGACACAGACATTTGGAACTGTATAGAAAACCAGGAGATGAAAGAATTATCTTACAATTATTTTTCATTTATCATATGCTTGTGTGAGTTATTATAAATTGGTTTCACACTAGGATGAAGGAGGGAAGGGAAGGAGAGGGAAAGGGAGGTGGGTGGGGGAATAGAGGGAGAGTTGGTAGGGGGACCACAACTATGGAGCATATTGCAAGTACAAGTTGGATCTAACAGTTGTAGAACACAAATGTCCTAATCCTGTAATTGGGTAAAAGAGGTGAAGGCTATGTTGTTTAGCAGAATATAAGCACTCCAATTTGTATAAGTAATCAACACATTGAATCCCATAATGGCATAAATGTATTTATGATCTATGTACAAAGGACTTAATAATAAAAAAAAGAAATATCTTACAGCCATCTAATCTTTGATAAGGCAACCAAGAAAATACACTGGGGGAAAGAATCCCTATTCAATAAATGGTGCTGGAAGAAGTGAATAATCACTTCAGAAAGTGAAAGACTGAAACTGTACCTGTACCTTTCTCCTCTCGCAAAAATTGATTCAGATGGATAAAAGACCTAAATTTAAGGCACAAAACCATAAAATTTCCCAAAGAAAGTGTGGGGAAAACACTGGAAGACATCAGCCTGGGGAAGTACAACTTTTTCAAGCTCTTTAAAGTATGACAGTAGTGCTTTAATATGGATTGCATTAAATCTATAGATTGATTTGGGTAGTATGGACATTTTAACAATGTTGATTCTTTCCAGTCATGAGAATGGTATGCTTTTCCATTTGTTAACATCTTCAGCTATTTCTTTCTCAGAGGTTCATAATTCTCTTTACAGAGATCTTTCACATCCTTTGTTAGGTAAATTCACAGATATTTTATATTCTTTGGTACTACTGTAAAAGGAATAGAATCTTTAATGATATTTTCGACTTGATTATTGATGGTATACATTCAAGCTACTGATTTGAAAGTAATTATTTTGTATCCTGAGATGCTGTTGTATTCCTTGATCACTTCTAAGAGTTATTTAGTTGAGTCCTTGGGATTTTCCATGTTTAGGATTGTATTATCTGTGAAGAGTGACAGTTTGATCTCTAATGATGCCATTTGGATACCCTTGATTGTCTTCTCTTGCCTGATGGTAATGGCTAAGATTTCCATTGCTATGTTGAATAGGAGTGGAGACAATGGGCATCCTTGCCTAGTTCCAGATCTGAGTGGAAATGTTTTAAGTTTTACTTCATTAAATATGATATTGACTGTGGGTTTGTAGTAGATGGCCAGTTGAACAGAAGTTTCTCTGAAGAAGACAAGTGCATGACCTACAAACACATAAAAAAAAAAATTCTCATTGTCTTTAGTCATCAGAGAAATGCAAATCAAAACCATGTTGAGATATCACCTAACTCCAGTAAGAATAGCCCACATCACAAAAATCTCAAAACTTCAGTTGTTGGCGTAGATGTGGAGAGAAGAGAACACTTCTGCACCACTGGTGAAAATGCAAGCTAATCTGGCCTTTCTGGAAAGAAGTTTGGAAAATATTCAAGGAACTAAAGGTAGATCTATGTTTTGTTCCTGCAATTCCTCTAGTAGGTATACCAAAATCATCAAAAATCATTTTACAACAAAGACACATGCACAAGAATGTTTATTGCAACCAAATTCACATTTTCCAAGTCATGGAAGAAGCCCATGTGCCCATCCACTTATGAATAGATTAAGAAATTGTGGTATGTATATACTATGAATACTATACACCCATAAAAATGAAGATTTTACATCTTTTATATTTACCTGGATGAAGCTGGTACATACTCTTCTTAGTAAAGTATCTCAAGAATGGAAGTAAATTTATCCAAAGCACTCAAAACTACTATGAAACAAATACATAATCACCCACACATTCATACAAATGATAAAACATAGCTATAATCCAGAAAGAAGGAGGGAAGATGTGGGGGTGGCTGGGAGGACGGAGAGTATTTGGTGGGACCTCATCTAATGTGCATAATGCTATGGTACATTTAAAACAATTAAAAATAGAATATAAATGTTATACCACAAATAAGTAAGTGAGGCAATGGTTATGTTGATCAGATCAATGTAAGCATTCCATATTGTTGATAAAATCAACACATTGTACCTCATAAATGTATTAATGTGAACAATTATGATTTAATAAAGGAAAAATATATAAATGCAATAATTATTTACATAAAAATAAAATTGTGATATTTTGTTTATCATGAATGTTTTAAAATTGACTTTAAAAAAATTCATTAATATGTTCTGAAAATCTGATTCATGAGTTTTACGCCTTTCACCACCACCCACCCTCATATCTTAGTGTCCTCACCCTAATCCTGGCCATTTGGGACTCATACAGCTGGGGATAATACAGCGTTGGATCCTGAGTCCAGCCCCTTTACCTCCAGCCCATCCCCTCGTAGTACCAGTGACTAGCAGCTCCAGCTGGTTGCTGGGCAGGTATCAGGGACTCTGGTTCTGGTAAGAGCTGTAATAGCCAGTGTGCTCTTTACTTATGGATGGGATAGATAGGAAGGCTGGGGCCTCCTACTTGCTGGACCTCACTTTCTCCAGGTGGTACAGGTCCACACCCTGATGTTACTGGCACCAGATGGTCACCAGGTTCTCCAGGGACACTAGGGATTTGGTCAGAGCTTTCAGGGGGTTCTGCAGGGAAGGCTTGGAGATACTCCCTAACATAGAAGACAGCCAGTCAATCTAGGACAAACCCTCTTTGACATCCACCTCCCACCATGCTACCCTGAGCAGAACTCACTGCCCTTTGTGTACACCTGCCCCTGAGGAGGAAATAGAAGGACCAGATGCCAGGAGTGGTGTTAAGGGTCACTTTTGGCCTGTGG
The DNA here is from genome assembly GCA_963574355.1 of Loris lydekkerianus. NCBI lineage: Eukaryota > Metazoa > Chordata > Mammalia > Primates > Lorisidae > Loris > Loris lydekkerianus. The sequence goes on from CAUYPK010010137.1 coordinate 10,992, forward strand.
GCCATGGTTACAGGATGTTTGCTTTATTCTACATTATTGCTTTATTTATTCCAAAGACACATATGAGAATGTCTTTTAAGAGCAGGAAGCAAGTGAAAAAGGCCATATATTGTGTTCTTTCATTTATAGGAAATGTCCAGAATAGACAAATCCATAAGGACAGTAAACAGATAAATTGAGTGGGAGGAGGGGTGTGAAGTGACTACTTGACCTGCAGGGAAATTCCTTGGTGCTGATGAGAAAATTCTGGAACTAGATACAGGTGATGGTTGCACAAAAAACACTTTACAATCTATTTACTTTACCACAACAGAAATATTTTTAAAGCAAAACAGATTCTTTGCCTCACATCTTGTACATCTCTTGCTGCTGTCCCCTTCTCAATTGCACACTTCTGACAGTTTTAGTTGTTCCTCTGTGAATTTATTAAATATAGACTTGCTCAATGGAGCTAAGGATTTGGACCTCTGATAATATCCAATACCATCCAAATGTACATACAACACTATACAGTTGCATAGACAGGTGTTGTAAATACTTGCATGTTGTTGCATTTTGTTCATTATATATACAAGAATATATCACACTGGAGGGATACACTAGGCCCAAATATTTATCAACTAGAGTATACCAATGGGTCACTGTATCCAGGTATAGGGACTCATATTTGTAATCCCAGCATTATGGGGGGCCTAAGGGGATGGATTGCTTGAGCTCAGGAGTTCGAGATCAGCCTGGGAAAGAACAAGACCTGACATCAACTAAAAATAGAAAAATCAGCCAGGTGTTATGGTGCCTGCAGTCCCAATTACTTAGGATATTGAAGCAAGAGGATCCCTTGAACCAAGGAATTGTGGTTGCTGTGAGCTAGAATGAGTTCACAGCACTCTAACCTAGACTGCAAAGTCTCAAAAAAAAAAAAAAAAAAAAAACTTTGGGAAGTTAATATTTTTCAGTTGTTTATATGGACAAAGTATTGCAATAAAGACAGTGAAAACTACTGACCATAAATGACCTGAGAATACCCCTCAGTGTCCTCAGGAATCTTAACTCCTCAGTTACAACCTTACTCACAATAAGGAAATTAATGACACTGTCTACTTGAGAAGGACACTGGTGTGCAGAATGAAGTCTCTGGTATCATATGTCAAGATATCCCAGGGTTAAAACACTCTACCTGCCTGGGTCACAGTTTTCCCACCTGGAAAATGAAAAGACTCTTATAGGCTTTTTGCTCTGAAATTCATCAATGATGCAATTAAAAAAAAAATAAATTCTCTGGCAGCTTAGTGCCTGTCCTTCAGCACTTCTCAGAGAGACACTCAAACTCGTAAGGCAGAAGAGGATAGTTGGGGAAGAAAACATGATCTCTCAGTCCCTGACTGAGGTCTATGGCCATGGAGGAAAATTGTTGGAGCCTGTGCCATAGGTGCAGGAAGTGATGAGGGTGAAGAATGCACTTACTCATTTCCCTACCAGCCCTGGCTTTTGATCTGGAGGCCTCTGCAGCAGAATGACTTTCAGGGGAGCTCCTGCAAGCCTGGCCTATCTCCTTTGGCCATCCTGGAGTGGCACCATCTGTGACCTGCTGGGGCATGGTCTGTGCTCCTGCATTTTCTAAATGCACCAACAGTCACAGTAAAAACCATAACAAGATAGTAATTCAAACATGATAGGGTGGATATAATTTAAAAAATGGAGAATAGCAAATGCTGGTGAGGATTCAGAGAAATTGGAATGCTGTGCATGCCTGGTAGAATGAAACAGGTGCAGCTGTCGTGGGTAAAGGTTTGGCAGTTTCTCAAAAAGTTACACAGGGGATTTCCACATGATCTAGCAATTCCATTGCTCCATATAATCCTGAAAGAATTGAAAGCAGGGTCTTAAACAGATATTTGTAAACCAATGTTCAGGGTGCTTTTATTCACTATAGCTAAAATATGGAAACATCACTAATGTCAATCAACAGAACAGTGGATATGCAAAACATGGCATATACATACAATGAAATCTTAATCAGCATTTAAATAAAGAATAAAATTCAAATACATGCTACAATTAGGATGGACCCTGATGGCATTATGGGAAGTGAAATAATCCAGACACTGAAGGACAAATATTATAATTCCACTTAGACAAGAACTCTATAGACGTTAAATTCAAAGAGACTGAAAGTAGAGTTGCGGTTCTCAGGGGCTGGAGGGTGGAGAGGGAGTGGGGAGTTGTTTATGGGTAGAGAGTTTTATGTTGTAGATGATGGAAACATTAGGGTATAGATAATGGTAATGGTTACATAGCACTGTAAGTGTATTAAATACTATTAATGTATACTTGCAAATTGTTAAAATGAGAAATATCATATTCTGTATATCTTAACATCAATTTTTGAAGTTTAAAAACCCCACAAAACACAAAACTCCCTGATATCATGTTTCCTAAGTCATTGATTATTTCAACAAAAGTGTACAAATGCCTTATTCCTTTCAAATATGATAGTGGTGATTTTACAAACTCTTTCAACCACACAGAATTCTAAAAGTCATTATGAATGGCTAGGCAAGTAGTTTTCTTTCCTCAAAAATAAAGAGCCTGACATGAGAGCAGTGGTGAGCTGAAGTGATGTTGAGAGAACCAGATTCTTTGTCATTGTCTTGGCTTTCTCTTCCCTATTGCGAGATGGACATATCACATCCAGACATTCTGTCACTTGGCAGAAATAAGAGGACAAAGGCTTGAACTAGGAATATCTTCTTTTTTCATTAGTAAAAATAAAAATTTTCCCAGGATCCATCCAGGTGGTATACTCATTGGTAAAAGTGGTCCCCATGAGCTTGCAATTTCAGCACTCTGAGAAGCCAAGAAAAGAGGATCACTGGAGCACAGGAGTTTGAGACCTGCCTGAGCAAGAGCCAGAACTCTGTCTCTACTAAAAATAGAATTGGCTGAGTGTGGTGGAATGTGCCCATAGTCCAGCTACTTGGGAGGCTGAAGCAGGAGGCTCACTTGAGCCCAGGAGTTTGAGGTTGCTGTAAGCTAGACAGACACCATTGCATTCTAGTGTGGACAGCAGAGTGAGACTCAGTCTCAAAACAAAAAAAGAGTAGTGATAATCAGGGAATTCTGGAATTATTGACTCACAAAAAAGAGCATACAACTGTTTTGGCCTGTGCACATTCTACGGGCAAAGAAGTGGGGGGCAGGATCCAGAGGAGATGATTAACAGTGTCTAACACAGCAGGGAGTAAGACTGCTCTGGTGATTCTTATATTCTAAACATAATTCTATTGAATAAATCAGTCATTTAAATGCATGGAATTGTTTTCTTTTTCACTCCCCTACCCCAACACCTTGAGAATGGTGGAAAACTGTGTAACGTACAACTTATCTTTGAGACATTTTTGAGTGCACAATTCAGTAGCAGTAACTACATCCATAATGTTGTGCAACCAATCTTCAAAACAATTTTCATCTTGCAAAAGTGAGACTCTGTACCTACAAACACCCCACTCCTGCTTTTTCCCCCTGTTCCAGACCCTTGCAACCACCATTTTACTTTCTGTCTCTATGAATTTGACTACTCTAAGTACAAAATATAAGTGGAATCATACAATATTTGCCTTTTTGTGACTGGCTTATTTCATTTATCACAAAGTCTTCAAGGTTCATCCATGTGGAAGCATTTGTCAGAATTTCCTTCCTTTATAAGGCTGAAAATAATTCTACTGTATAAATATGTCAAGTTACATTTATATGTTCATCCAGAAATGGAGTTGCTTCCACCTCCCAACTTTGGTGAATAATTCTGCTAAGAACATGGGTGGACAAAATCTTTTTTGAGTTTTAGCTTTCAACTCTTTCTGGTATATACCCAAAAGCAGAATTGCTAGAGAATACAATAATTTAATTTTAATTTATTTTTAGTAAGTAGCATTTTTCATTTTTGATTTAACAAACAATAGCTATATATTTATCGGGTAATGTGTCATGTTTAGATGTGTGTATCATGGTGAGTGATTAAACCAACCTAATTAGCATATTAATCTTGGCAATTTTCAAATACAGAATACATTAACTATAGTCACCACAATGTGCAATAGACCTGCAAAATGTATTATTTCTGCCTTATAGAAACTATGTACATTTGATAAACTCTGTTTTTAATTTTTTGAGGAACTTTAGC
>CAUYPK010010138.1:0-44463 GCA_963574355.1 Loris lydekkerianus
ATTTGCTGAGGTTAGACTTGTGTCCTAGTACATGATCTATTTTGGAGGATGACTCATGGGCTGATGAGAAGAATGTATATTCAGTTTTATTAGGGTGAAATGTTCTGTGGAAGTCTATAAAGTCCATTTGTTCTAGGGTCAAGTTTAAGTCTGATATTTCTTTGTTTAGTTTCTTCTTGGAGGATCTATCCAAAACCATCAAAGGGATATTAAAATCTCCAACTATTATAGTGCAGGAAGATATCAAGTTGTTCATATCCATTAGGGTCTACTTTATGAAGTGAGGAGCATTCTGGTAGGGTGCATAAATGTTAATTATCGAAATCTCTTCATGTTGGGTGTTTCTCTTGACAATTATGTAGTGACCTTCCTTATCTTTCTTTATCTTTGTTGGTTTAAAGCCAATTGTATCTGCTACTCAAATTGCAAGCCTGCTTTTTTCTGGTTTCCATTTGTCTGCTGAATTATACAAGTTCATCCCTTCACCCTGAATCTATTTTTATCCTTTATGGTAAGGTGAGATTCTTGTATACAGCAAATATCTGGTCTGAGTTTATATATCCAGTCAACCAGCCTGTGCCTCTTTAGAGGGCAATTTAAACCATTCACATTAATTGAGAGAATTTGTAAGCCTGGTTGTGTTTTAGGTGTCATGACTTTCAGATGTCCAGTGGACAATTTTAATCCTTCCCCACTGTGAAAGTTGGGTTTTATTTGAAAAATTTCTGTGTGAGTTTACTTTGGAGGTGGAGCATTGCCCTGGTTGTTGTGGAGGATGGATCTGAGAATATCCTGGAGAGCTGGTTTAGTTATGGAAAATTTCTTCAACATGTCTATGTCATTAAAGTATTTGATTTCACCATCACAAATGAAACTCAGTTTGGCTGGATACAGGATCCTGGGCTGTAAGTTGTTTAGTTTTAGGAGACTGGAGGTCTATGACCATCTTCTTCTGGCTTGAAATGTTTCGGCTGAGAGATCTGCAGTTATTCTGATACTTCTCCCTTTGTAGGTGATGCTTTTCTTCATCTGGCTCCTTGCAGAATTTTCTCCTTTGTCTTAACTTTGAAAAAGTTAATCATAATGTGTCTAGGAGATGCTTTATTTGGATTGAGTCTTGCTGGCGTTCTGAAACTGTCTGCTATCTGAAGTTCTGTATCTCTTGCAATGCTTGGAAAATTCTCCTCCAAAATCTCTTGGAGTAGAGCATCTGTACCTTTACAGCCATCCTCTTGTCCTTTGGGAATTCCTATAAGACAAATGCTTGATCTTTTAGAGTGATCCCACAACTCTCTCAGGGAATGATCAGTTTTTGCCCTCCATTGCTCTGCCTCTTTAAGTGTTTGGAAATGTTCAAAAGCTTTGTCTTCAGTTTCAGAGATCCTTCCTTCTGCCCAGTCAACTCTATTACTGAGGGATTCTACTGTATTCTGGAGTTCTTCAGCTTACTTTTTTGTTTCCTTGAGCTGTGCTATCTCTTTTCTTATTATGTCCATATCTTTGGTGACTTGGGCTTTTGAATTCATTAATTTCTTGAGACAACTTTAGAACTACTTTGGAAGTCAATTTCCATCTTTTCTTCCATTCTATTTATCTTATTTGCAATCCATATTGTGAATTCAATTTCTGACATTGCTGCCATCTGTCTATGCATAGGATCTTCAGTTGTGTCTCCTTTGTCATTTCTCGGGGGGGCGGGGGTTGATCTCTGGTTATTCATGTTGCCAGAATTCTCCTGTTGGGTCTGCACCATGTTTATTTTCCACTGTTTGGTTATTAGAACTGGTACTGGTAGGGTGAGATTGAATTGGGGTTCCCAGGTAGTAGAGATAGCACCTTACCAAAGTGCTCGGTTTCATAATTGTGGCTTATCGCCTACAACCTTACAAAGGCTGCTTTCAGAGTTTTGGCAGGAGACTCTGAGGATCTACTTGGTGAGATAGCACAAGCTAGCTCTGTTTTGATATCAGCCAACCTCTACCCTATCCTTAGAAGCCACAGTATTAGGTTTAAATCTCGACTGTGAAGAGATATAAATAGCTGTGGTGCTAAGTCCCTACCCCTCAGTTCTTTTTCACTACAGAACTTTGAGGGTCAACCTCAGAATGTCCCCGGGTAGACAGCCCCAGACATGGGTTCCAATTAAATTGTTTCAGGTAGTGCAAACCCTGCTCAACAGAGAAGGGTTCAAGGGTCTCCAACAGCATAATTGGAGCCAGGAATCAGACTCAGCCCACACTGTTGTCCACTTCTCTGTTCACAGGCCCAGTTGGAGCCAGGGGCCACGACCCCACCCACCAGTCTCAGTCCACACCCAGCTAGCCTCCACTTGCCAGACCAGTTGGAGTCAGGGGACCATGCCCCCCTGCCTGCCAATCACAGTCCACTGCCTGGCAAGCCTCCGCTCACAGGCTCTGTTGAAATCAGGGCACCGCACCCCGCTCGCAGGTCTCAGTCCTCACTCAGTAAGCCTCTGCTCACCAGCCCCGCTGGAGACAGGTAACCAAGCCCTAGACCTCAGGTCTTGGTTCACAACCAGCAAGCCACTGCTTGAGGGTTCTGTTGGAATCAGGGGACCACACCCTTGCTCTCAGGTCTCAGTCCATGCCTAGCAAGCCTCTGCTTGCAGGCCCAGCTGGAGCTGGGGACCAGCCTTGTCTGCCAAACTCAGTCCACACAGGGCAACCACTTTCCTGCTGTGGGCACTGTCAGAGCCAGAAGTTTTGCACCCCGTCCTGATAGACACAGCCCAAACTGAGGGTCAACACCACCACTGGCCGGGCATAGACATAAGCAGTGGACTGCTCCTCCTCGACCCGAGTGTCCCTTTCTTCCCACACCCTCTGTCTTCCCCATTAGTCACAGATTCTGTTGTGATGGCTGGCGGTCCACACTATGCCCAGATCTCTCAGGACAAGACCAAACACTCTGTGCTCTGCAGGGGACAGAACTTCAGACCACCATGTGAGGGGGAGAGGGTGGACTGGGAGTTTGAACTTCTGGGGAAAAATATATGTTCAATTTTATGCCTGTTTGGGTGGTGTGTAGGTTCATAAGTGGGACCTCCCTGGAGAAAGAGACCAGGAGTTTAGCAGCTCTCTCCAGCCAGGTAAAATGAGAGGTCTTTTGTTCCCTGCTTGCTTGCAGATAGCCTGCAGCAGGCCTCCCATTTGGGGGAGGGGTCTCCCATCCTCTAGTCAATAGGCTTTGTATCTGAAATTTGTTTTCTTGAATGCTCTTCCTAGGAGTTACAGCTTGCCTAACTTCTTTCTTGGCTCAGCTCCCCACCATTGCTTTCATAGAGTCTGATTCCATCCAGTTTTACTTCCTCTGTTCAGGAGTCTCTGCCGAGGGTTGCTACCAGTCAGCCATATTCCCAGAATTCCCAAATGGTTGTCATTTATCACAAAATAACCAAGGCTTTCATTGGAAACAGGATGACTCAAGATGACATAGTGAACAATAAAATCACATTCAGATATGGCTGTGGGCAGTCAGCGAGGCTCACTATCTCCGAGAATGCTTTGCATCCATGCAATATCCCAACTCCAGGTGATAAAAATTAGATGTTAGCAAAATTAGGATTGCTCACATCAGACACCCTAACATATGACTACTTTATAAATATGTGAAGTATTAAGTTATTTTCAAGAGCAAGAATGCTAGACATTCACTTTGGGGACAAGAGCACAGGTTTGCCTGTCCCTGCCACACAGTAGGTATTGAAGAATAAAAATCATTGATGGATATTAAATATGTGCATACTATATGTATACTCCACTGATTACTATTTAGTACGTTTTCATTTACTTATAACCACCAACAAATATTTGAATAGTAAATGACAGTAGTACTTTATAGAATGTAATAAAATATCCGGTTCCAAGCTAGCATTCAGGAGATGAACTTAACCAAATGGGTCAGCCCACACCATATGGAGAATTCCCAATTCCTCCCCTGCCTGCCCTAGTAGCATTAGTCACTCCATCCTCTGGATTTTCAAAACAAAGTTTGTGCATCACTAATAAAGCACTTACCGTGCTCTAACTGCAATTACCCTTTTAATCTACAGGTGGTCCCCGAGTTACAAACATCTGACTGTTGTACAACTTGAACTAATGGATGGAGGTCATTACAGGTAATAGGTAACTGTACTGTTCCAACTTACATACAAATTTAAATTAAGAACAAACCTACAGAACCTCCCTTCTTCATAACTCAGGAACAAGTAGCCACCTTCTGTGTATCACAGTGTCCAGCGCAAGGCAGGTGCACAGTGGGTCTTCAACAAATGTTTGCTAAATGAATGGCACCGAAATGACTCATAGCAGAAATATATCATATAAATAGAAAGGAGACTGCATGATGACTACCTTATAAATATATGAAGTGTGAAGTTATCTTCAAGAGCAAGAAAGCTAGATGGTCACTTTGGGGACAAGAGCACAGGTTTGCCCATCCCTGCCAGACAGCTATCTCCCCAGACCTCAGCATTCAACATCTCAGAAGCACTCAGAAACATCTACTGAATGACACTCTAATATTAAAAGGTGTTAAAAAGGATCTCAAAACAAGATCTCTCCTTTGTAATGGTCTTCCTCATAGGTGCACTACCTGTACAGTTAGCCTGCATCTAACTGTAGACGTATAGAGAGAGAAGGAACTCAGTGAGACCCCCCGTGTCCACGTGAGCTTTTAAGTAAGACATTACAAGATGACCACAGGCAGGATACTTTTCTGTGTCCTTGTCCTATTGACTGATAGCTTCAGACCACTTTAAGCGGTGTCACCTCAATAATTACCAGATGATATCATACTGTAAGCTCTGGAGGCAGACGTGGGTCAAGGTCTGACTCTAGCACTAAGTAGCTGCATGATCTGCCAAGTATTAAATTTCTTGCAGCCTCAGTTTCCTCCTTCAGAAGATCAGGACACCACAGGTGAGTTAAGAAAATTAAAAGGGAAATGAATGTGCGAGGGCTGAATCAGCTTTTATTTGTGTACAATTTTCCATATAAAAATATTCTTCTAACCAAAATCTCCTCTTGACACACCTGTTGGTGGCATTTAAAATGAAAACATTTTAACTTTTACTCAAATCCTGTGTGCAGAAAATAACTCACTTGATACAGATTTATTATCTAACAAAGATAATAAATCAAAGATCTTAAGTGGCAGTCAGCAGAGAGGTGGTTGTGGCCCCTTCTCTGATGCCATGAAAAGGTTGATGGGACAGAAGAGGGGAGGGAATGTCACCACAGGAGGGGTAATAAAAATGACCCTAGATCAGTATTAATTAGATATAAAAGGGGAAGTCCAGGGACCTATGGAAACAATTATCAAAAGGACCCAATCTAGGCTATGGAATTCCAGACAAACTACAAAAATTCTACCAAATCCCATTACCAACGTCAGCATTAGTGCCAAACACCCTCAACCCTAATGAAGAGACCAAAGGCCGGATGCAACACAGTGCTTGGCAAGCCTGTTTAGGATCACAGCAGTGGGTACCAGGCAGAATTTTGAGTGCTTCCCAGCTCTGAAGTGTTGGTTTCAGGGCTCTGTCTGGCACTCTCCAAGCATGCCTCTTAGCTTGGTTCTCAGATTATAAAGCATAATCCCTTCCTCCTTTCCTAAAGCACTTGGCAAATCTCAGACCACGGAGCTGCATGCAGTATTCCTTCTTCATTCGACCCAACAAGCAATCAGTAAGTGTCTGCGGTGTCCACTATTGGCCTAGACACAGAGCTATGAGTGGGAGTGAGGAAGGGCTGACTGCAGTGCTGGACAGCCTATGGGGCACCTACAGCGCCCCCTGCAGTCACATAACAAGGAATTATGGGGCGGGGGGGGGGACGCAGAGGCACAAGTGTCGTCGATGTGAGCTCTGAAGTAGGTGGGTGTCCTAGAACATTGCTCAGAGGAAAAGAATGGGATCTGGGCTCCTAGGGTAAATCAGAGCCAGGCAGGAGAGGACATACAGAGAAAAGATTTTCCAAGAAACAACAAAAAGTATGGTGCCCAGGTTAGAGAAGGAAGGGGAGCAGCAGAGGGTGAGGTGGTGAGCTGGGGGTGGGGCACAGATGCAGAAGGTCTGTGACACCACCCTACATTCATGTAACAAATATTTACTGACTGATACTTGCCAGGCACTAGGAGTAGAATTGAGCAAAATGTCAGTTTACCCTGATTATTCTTTAAGCAGAAGGCTGCTTAAGCATTGGCTTTTATTGAATGTCCATTTGGTAGGTAGGACAGCTGTCAGGGTGGTGATGTGCTGGCAGTGCCATCCTAACCCAAGCCCTCACCCATACTTGCACCACAGACTTCATCAATCTATAGTCCCCCAATGTGTGCACTGAAAATTATCAGTGCTCGTCTTCTGGATGGATCCATACCAGAGAAAATGCACGTCTAGTAAAGATTTTACAGATTACCAAAATAAATAGCTAACACTTGGAAACGTCTCTTCAACTCTGATTTAAACCAGCTGATTTGGGTCCAAATAGCTAACGTGCTAGGGCCAAAATCATCCCCAGTTCATGTGGCTCTGACTACAAAGAATGCTGTTAAACTACTCTATCAAGATCTGAAAAAACAGTGCACTGTGTACGTAGTTTTACTGGTGTCTTGGGACCTTCTAAACGATGTTATGTCTCGGAAGTCACTGGAACGGGATGAGTGTCCTTTCCAGCAGAAAGTTGGATTCCATCTTACCAGATGCAGGAAGATCATTCCAGCTATTGCTACACAGAGGATCGTCTGTGTCCATCAATGTCTGAAACAGCAAACTGCTCTGCTCTGAAAACCTTCTCTGTTTCTAAGTAAACAACTTTCAAACCTGATCAATGGTTCGCCTTCTGCTTCTCTCCTGCACACCCGCAAACTAGGCATGACGTGCTCCTAAGCTACTTTGGAGAAACAATGAAAATCATAGTGAAAACTATCTTCAATTGTTTTGAGCCAAATCAGCCAGTCAACATTTGTCGAACACTTCATTGTGTACAAATTGTTGCAGCTGTCCAATCCCATAGAAATAGGCATTTGGGACATGCTTGCTGAGCAGAGAGACCAGGATTCCAGCCCCAGCTCTGTCACTAATTAACTGTGTGACCCTGGATAACTCACCCTTGCTAAGAGCCTGAGCTATCTCATCTATTCATAAAGAATGCTATCCTTTGCTTGGCCAACCTTGCCAGACTGCTATATGAATCAAAAGAGACAGGTGTACAAGGGCACTTGGGAAGGTATAATTTGCTGGCTGATACAATAACTTACTATTAAAGTGCTACCTATCCTCGAGGAGGTAATGGACTAGCAGAAAACAAGAAAAAACATACTGGATTGTTGATTTTCTTTTTATTGCTAATTAGTATATATAGATCTGTTAACCCAAGCACTTCAAAAAGGACATCAAAAATTCATCTCCTAAACTAGTTTTCATGCTGCTCCTAAATTATGTGGAGTGTTCTCATCACTTAGGGAAATAATTCATGTGTTAGAGTTATTAATCTGTTGGGATTACCTGATCCTGGGGTCCACATTTGGGGCTTTGAAATAAAGTTTTGTACATTACAAACTGTTTTCAGGGTGACACCTGTGGCTCAAAGGAGTAGGGTGCCAGCTCCATAACCAGAAGTGGCGGGTTCAGAACAGGCCCCAGCCAAAAGCTGCCAAAAAAAAAAAAAAAAAGAAAGAAAAGAGAAGAAACTGTGTTTGCCACATGTTCCATTAATATCCCCATAATGCTCAAAACAGCTTCACAGGGGTTTGTGTTTCCTGATCATACTGGAAGTAGCGCCGAGGGTAGCAGTGAAGACTTCACTTTCCTCAACAGGATGGCTTGGCTTTAAACCTCAAGTGCTTATTAACAGAAATATTAGGTGAATCACCTACATTCTCTAATAATTTCCTCTCTGTATGATAATAGAACTTCTTATAAGATTATTAAAAAAAAAAATAACAAGATGTACAGGAAGTGCCCACTCCAGAGCTTGGAACACCGAGTATCTACTAATAACTGTGATGATCATAATCACAGAAGGAGAAGCTACGGTACACTCAGACCCCCGAGTATCTACTATTAACTGTGATGATCATAATCATAGAAGGAGAGGCTACATTACACTCAGACCCCCGAGTATCTAATATAATACTGTGATGATCATAATCATAGAAGGAGAGACTACATTACACTCAGACCCCCAGTATCTACTATTAACTGTGATGATAATAATGATAGAAGGAGAAGCTATGGTACACTCAGACCCCCGAGTATCTACTATGACACTGTGATGATCATAATCAGAGAAGGAGAGGCCATGGTACACGCAGACCCCCGAGTATCTACAATAATACTGTGATGATCATAATGATAGAAGGAGAGGCTATGGTACACTCAGACCCCTGAGTATCTACTATAATACTGTGATGATCATAATCATAGAAGGAGAAGCTATGGTACACTCAGACCCCCAAGTATCTACTATAATACTGTGATGATCATGATCATAGAAGGAGAGGCTATGGTACACTCAGACCCCCGAGTATCTACTACGATACTGTGATGATCATGATCATAGAAGGAGAGGCTATGGTACACTCAGATTCCCGAGTATCTACTATAATACTGTGATGATCATAATCATAGAAGGAGAAGCTATGGTACACTCAGACCCCTGAGTATCTACTATTAACTGTGATGATCATAATCAGAGAAGGAGAAGCTACGGTACACTCAGACCCCTGAGTATCTACTAATAACTGTGATGAATATAATCACAGAAGGAGAGGCTACATTACACTCAGACCCCCGAGTATCTACTATTAACTGTGATGATCATAATCATAGAAGGAGAGGCTATGGTACACTCAGACCCCCAAGTATCTACTATAATACTGTGATGATCATAATCATAGAAGGAGAGACTACATTACACTCAGACCCCCAGTATCTACTATTAACTGTGATGATCATAATGATAGAAGGAGAAGCTATGGTACACTCAGACCCCCGAGTATCTACTATTAACTGTGATGATCATAATCATAGAAAGAGAAGCTATGGTACACTCAGACCCCCAAGTATCTACTATGATACTGTGATGATCATAATCATAGAAGGAGAAGCTATGGTACACTCAGACTCCCGAGTATCTACTATGATACTGTGATGATCATAATCATAGAAGTAGAGGCTATGGTACACTCAGACCCCTGAGTATCTACTAGTAACAGTGATGATCATAATCATAGAAGGAGAAGCTATGGTACACTCAGACTCCCGAGTATCTACTATGATACTGTGATGATCATAATCATAGAAGTAGAGGCTATGGTACACTCAGACCCCTGAGTATGTACTAGTAACAGTGATGATCATAATCATAGAAGGAGAAGCTATGGTACACTCAGACCCCCGAGTATCTACTATGATACTGTGATGATCATAATCATAGAAGGAGAGACTACATTACACTCAGACCCCCGAGTATCTACTAATAACTGTGATGATCATAATCATAGAAGGAGAGGCTACGGTACACTCAGACCCTGTCACCCACACATGCAGGTGACAACCTGGTGTCACTCAGACTTTGGGGCACATTTGCTATCATCACTCCAAAGGTTAACAATAATAGCATTTATTCAGTGACGATTATGGGCTAAATATATTGATACAGTGCAGATGGTGTCCTGCCTCAGCCACGGCTGGCCACCTGGGAGGACCTGCCTCACTTTCCAGGCCGCTGACCCGCAAGTGTAGGTGCCACGGGATGTGTGAGGTGAGGGTTGCAGAACCAACAGCCCCAGAGAAGGTCGAGCACAGCAGAAGCCCACAGTTCCCCAGTTAGTTGAGGGGGACCATGGCAGCCTGGGCTGCTTCCCATGCCAACCTCAACACCTCCCTTGGGCCTCGAGAGCCCTAGTCTAGCTGTGACACTCCCTTGTAAGCATTTTACCAGCCTAAGTGTCATACAGGGTTCTCCAATCAGGGATGAACAGGAAACACCCCCCCACACACCAGTTCCCCCCCACACACACACACACTTCTTAGGCCTGGCCAATTTCATCTAAGTTTCCTAGGCCTGGGTAATTTCATGAATGGAATGGCTCATTCCCCTTGCTCTGAGCAGAGGGGACTGTATCCATTCATTTGTTACCATGTCCTTGCCAAAGATAACTACAAAGGACACTTGAGACTATAAGTATCCCTGGACAAAGGACCCAGGCTCAGATGTTCTGATTGGGTCTTTCCCTCTGCCAGGAGCTCTGGTGTTTTTTCTGCATTTTTTTCTGTATAATAAATCCTGATCTGTGGTCTGTGGGTTCATTCTTTGTATCCCCGAGACCAAGAACCTACTGAAGAAAAAATTCTGGTAACAATATTATCTCTAAGAAAATAATATTAACCACGTTTTTACCAAAAAACAAAAATAGGATCAGAGGACTTAATTTGCATGTGTTCACAGGGCTACTAAATGGCAGAATGAAGATCTGCCTCAAGTCTGTGTATCTCCTGCTCTTCCCACCAGGCCATCATCCCAGCCCCCTGCGGGCTCCTGCTCAGCCTCTCAGACGCCGGCAATCCTGGAGTCTTGGTTCCTGCGTGGTCGGCTCCTGGGGGCACTGAGCGTCCCAGCCACCTACTCTGGCTGCATCTCTGCCGTCATCCTTTAGCACGTCTTACAGTCCTGTCTGCTCCCTTCCCTGGCTCCTTAATTATATGAACTGGAGCCCATCCTAATGGGTTCAACGAGGAGTCACTCTTCAGCTCTCTTGTACCCTGAGCACTCAAAATCTTGCTGAAGACACATCTAAAAACTAACAATGTGATGGATTATGAGGCAGATGACCACAAAAATGCCAAGTGGTGCAGCGGAGGAAGCCAAGTGCTGTTAGTGGAGGCCCGTCCCTGATTGTGAAAGGATAACCAGCCAGAATGAATTGACGTACTGGCCATTCAACAAACAGCAAGCAGAGTAAGGTGTCTGAAAAGAGAAAAGACTGGGGGAAGCTTAGTGAAGGCATCTGAACTTTATTAGATAGAGTTCAGTTCTAGACCAGGGGAACTTTAGGGACTTAAGACAGGAAATATCACAGTTAGAAGCCAGTGTCTATGGCCAACAGCCAAAGGGCAGGAGTCTGGGCCCGGAGAGATTCTGCCCACCTTCTGGGGGTCTCATAAAAGCAGATGCCAAGAGGCCAGGGCAGAAGTGACTGAGTTGGGGGAGTAATGCCGGGAATTCAAGCTGGGATTGAGGGAAAGTATAAAACCCTGGAGAATGGTGCAGCAAGACTGAGACTTTTCCATCCAAGGTCAAACCCACCTATGGGAAAGGTCATGTGCAGAAAAATAAATTTCACCTTGAAAAATGGTAAGTCACCTGAAATCTACTGAAGTTTGAGGGAGAGAAGAACCTCTGTCAATGGTATAAAGCTTTAAGAAAACCAAGCGAATGAAACAGAAACTCTGCTAATTCCCCTTAATTTCATCCCTGAATTTTATTTAACCTCATTTGTTTTTGCCAGCAGTAAAACCCACAGAACATCTTGATGATGACTGCCTTAGGGAGAAGGGAACGAGCATTGGTTCAGTATTTATTGTGTGCCAAGAATTTAAAATATTTTATTTCATTTAATTCTGGTGAATCACCCGGTGATGCTCAGAGAAGTTAAATAACTTACCCAAAGTCACAAAGCTCAGGCTTACTGCTGCCGCCGTAGGTTCAGCCCCAGATTTACGAAGCAGGACCAGGTAGTACCAATTGTCACAACAGGCTGGAAAAGGGCGCTCTCGGGATGAGCTTCCCCCCCCTAAAGGAATGCATCTTATCACGTTTCCTATCCTCCAAACCATGGACAGTATGCTCTATATAATGTCATCAAAATCTTCATAATAGCAATAATAATAAATGCTTTCATTTAGTTAGCATATCTACTGCTGTATCTGTTTTATTTTATTTATTTATTTATTGTTTGTTTGTTTGTTTGTTTGACACAGAGTCTCATTGTCACCCAAGGTAGTTTGCCCTGGTTAGCACAAAGCAAGCTTCAACTCTTGGGCTTAAGCAATCCTCTTGCCTCAGTCTCCCAAGTAGCCGGGTCTACAGGTGCCCGCCACAATGCCCAACTATTTTTTAGAGACCAGGTCTCACTTTTGCTCAGGCTGGTCTCGTACTGGTGAGCTCAATCTAGGCCTCCCAGAGTGCTAAGATTACAGGAGTGAGCCCCCAAGACGGGCCTGTATCTCTGTTTTAGATTCTGTGCATACTATCTCTAATCCTAAGTACAACCTTGCTAAGTATCACGATCTCTATTTTAGAGATATAGGAACTGTAGCTTTGAGAGGTTAAAGCATTTTTCAGAAGCCATACAATAAACAAATGCCAAAGCCAGGATTCAAACCGAAGTTTGTCAACATTGTGTATGTGTGTTAAAGTGTTTAAATTCATATATCTGCATATATATGATTGATTAATGGAATCCATTAAATAGAACTCATTTTAACCACATTGAAACGGTGGTATAATACAAAGAAGGGCAATCTTCTGTGCTATGAGCACATTTATGCATTTGTTCAGAAGCATGTAGGTCTAACGAGTCGCTCTGGTGGGATTACTGTACTGCCACATAAGAACGTGCTCAGTCCCACCTGCCCAGGCTGCCCCACCAAACTCCTCTGGACTACAGAGAGTACATGAGACATGGACACGTGGGCTGTGGATACAAAATCTAGGAAAGAAGTATGTATTTAGCTCAGGATGGTACATCACCTTCGCACAGTTCAGTCCTGACAGATGCCCACCAAGGGGAAGTAATAAGCACACAGGTCTGTCCAGGGCCTTGGTGGGGCCGGCCGTCTGCTTGTGCATTACTTCAGAGTGATCTCTGCATGATTCTCTGAAGACCTGGTGTTCACAGGCTGTCTGGCAGAAAGAATTATCCTCAGGAACAAAATGAATTTACAGTTCCACTCCGAACATGAATTACTGCTGGAGAAAAGGAACTCAACACCCTGCTTCTGTGTCTCTCCACTGCTTCTCCTCTGAGAACCACGACACTAACTCCGAAGAGCTCAGGAACTTCTACATTTTTCAGGCCTCTGTACTACAAATGCCATACCTCTTGTCTGGAATGCCCCTTCCTTCCTTTGTCCGCCTGGAGAGTTTTAAATTACCTTTTAAACTCCGGTTCTGGTATCCCTTCTCCACAAAGCCTCCCTCACTCATGCAGCTACAGACAGGTTTCTCTGCTCAGCACAGTGGACCTTTGCTGTGAGGGAGAGCTGTCCTGTGCATTACAGAATGTTTAACAACACATCCCCGATCTCTCCACATCAGACACCAACAATCCAGCCAGTTGCAATAAAGAAATGTCTCCAAACATCGTCCAATGTCCCCTGAGACAAGAGATTGACACCAGTAGAGAGTCACCGAGCTGGAGTACTGTGGCACTGGCATTGCCTTACATCTAAGTAGAGGTAATAAATCATAAAAGGTCCCTTCTGGTCCCATATTTCTCTGCTAGCACAGGTGAAGGTTAAGATTTAAAAGAGGAATTTGCATAATGGTCCACTCTGGCAAACTCGTCCCCTTTACTATTGCATTTGCAATCTTCTTCACAGAAAAGAATTATACCAGTGAGGTCAAGGGAATGATGAATTATAAAGATTGAAGTTCAAACTGTATGACCTTGGATCTTGATCCTCAGTTTTCTTATCTAAAAAAGTGGAGCTAATGTTAGCTCCCTCCCAAGGTTTCTGAGTTAAATGAAGAATCTGCACCAAGCTGACTGCCACTAGCACCCCCCACCCTGCAAGAAAATGCTTTCTAAATTGTATAAATGCTTTGCAAACTGTAAGTTCTAAACAATTACAAGGTATTACTAATTTTTTTAGAATCGGGGGGGAAAAATGAGCATTTTTTTTTTCTTCCCTGAAAGTAGCATCCAAACACACTGTTAAAAAATCCTTGGGAGGATAATCTGAATTAGAAATAATAATCGCTTATAGGTAAAAACACTTTATAGTTTACAAAGTCCTTTCACGTGTGTAATATTGTTTGGTGGCCTCTGCTACTTAAGACTTTGTTATCTGGAAGGTGAGGAAACAGCCTAAGAGAGCCAAACCATCTCCCCATCCTCCCAGAACGGCAAAGTTGAGACTGATTCAGTTTGCAATAACAGACCTCTTTCCACTGGAAGTAATATTCTAAATGCAGAACAAAGAGCCATTCACCCTCAGCCTTTCTGAAATTCGAATTACACTCCTATAGGCGAAGCTGGGTCGACAGTGGAGACCATTAGAACTGATTATGTCAATGGCCATCATCATTAGTTGCATGTGAGCAAGCATTACGGATTTTCAGACATCAAAAAAAAAAAAAAAAAAAAAGATTTCTTTTGTCAAAAACAATCATAATTAATTCTAAAATACAAATGTGTATGTTCAACCCTAATCAGATAAAGAAATAAGCTAAAAGGAGAAATGAGCTCCTGCATGCAAAACCTCTTAATTAAACCCAAACATTCAAGAGTAGTTTCAGAAGAAAGGTTAATGAAATGGGGCAGGGAGGGAAAACATCTCCAGGAACCTTGCAGACACCGGTTTTCTGGGCCGCCTCCTTTGTTGCTCTTGGGAGAAAGTAAAAGAAAAACTAGAAAATGCATTTCTCTTTTTGGAATCAGGAAGGGAACTGAGCTACTTCCCAGCCCACTGCAGACACAGCTGTGTCCTAATGTATTTCCCAGGACTCTGAGTTGCTCTGACAAAGACTAGCTGAGTCCTGAACCTGCCACTCTGGATCTCTGAGATAAGCTAATCGAGTTTGCTTCAGAGAGATGATGCCCTATGAGCATCTGGGAGCTGTTACAACCTTAGAAAAATATCAAGGTTGAGAGGAAGCAAAGAATCAGGGGGGGAAAGGAGGATTTTTTTTACTCACGCTCAGGTGTTTAACTCAAGTACAGTTATTCCAGGCCACTCCCCCTGTACGTTCCTGGAACCCCAGACTGAGGACAAGCGTAACAGACTCTCCATATGATCTCACCACAGCCTGGAGGGCGAAAGTGGGGCTAAGCCCAGGGGAAACTGCATTGTAAGCAGGAGGGGAAACCTGGTGCTCATCTCTGAGAGGGCCTCCCAGATTGAAGTCCTGTGTACACCGGTTACCTTGAATTCATTCATCAAATCTGCATTGTACTTTTCGAGAGCCCATGTGGTATGGGGAACTGCACCACACAGTGAGACTAGGATGAGGAGCAAGGGTGGGCACGGTTCTTACTCTCACGGAGTTCGTAATCTAGAAAAGGAGGCAAACCTTCACATGGGCCCGTGTAGAATTCCAAGCAGCGAGATAAAGGAACACAAGTCTAGGAGAGATCACAAGAGTGATGGCACAAAAAAGCAATGACTGTCGGTGGCGCCTGTGGCTCAGAGGAGTAGGGCGCCCGCCCCATATGCCGGAGGTGGTGGGTTCAAACCCAGCCCTGGCCAAAAAAAAAACTGCAAAAAAAAAGCAACGACTATCAGCATTTCCTGAGAACAAACAACGTGGGGGCGTGGCTCCTCGCCTGTGCTCATGTGCTCTTCCTAACTTGATGAAGTAGCCCATTACCACCAGGCAGTTTTAAGGCAAAGGATATTAGCTTTCCTTATTTCATGAAGTAACCGTACCCATCACTCCATTGTTGAGGAAATGAAGACATGGCGAGGTTCGTGAGTCTGTCCACCACACCATAGCTGATAAGTGGTGAGATTCAAACCAGACAGACGGATTTCAGAGCCCAGACTTTCAACTCTGGAGTCTGTGTCTGAGAAGGACTCATCATCCATTGACAGAGACGGAGCAAGCTTGGCCAGACAGCACTGAAGCTGAAAGGTGAGTGAGACCAGAGGTCAACCCAAAGGCATGTTGGGGATGGTTCCAGGCAGCTGGGGGAGACGTGAGGGAATGGTTAGTGCAAGTGGGATGTCCAACCTTCTTTATCTCACGCACACCTGAACATATAAACGTCCACGGCACAGTTAAACTTTGTTGATAAAAAAAAAAAGAGTAAAAAAAGAATATACTTGCTGTGCTTTGAACTTCTCTCAAAAGTAATTTAATTGATGATCTTTAAATTTTTTTTTCTTTTTTCTTTTTTTTTTTTTATTATAGATAAAAATATGCACCATAGATGTGGCCCAACCCATCACCCTCCCTCCACCCAAACCTCCCCCCTCCCTTCCCCTTCCTTGGTCATGGCACCCCTAAGATCCTCTCCCGGCACGCCAGTTGAAAATCACTACTGCAGGTCTGTGTCAGTTCGTAAAGTGTGGTCCTTGGACCAGTAACGTGACTGACCTCTGGAAACTTCTTACACACACGTAAGTGCAAATTCTTGCACCTGACCTACAGAATTATAAGCTCTAGAGATGTGTTAGTTACCTATTGATGTGTAAAAAATTACTACAAACTTAATAGCTTTAGACAGAATATAGCAATTATTCTGAAATAGTTGCTATATTCTGTCCCATGGGCTAGGAGTCTGGACACTGCTTAGCTGAATTCTCTGTTCAGGATCTCAGGGGGCTACAAAGTGTCAGCAAGGCTGCATGCTCATCTGGGGGCTCAACTAGGAAAGAATCTGCTTCCAGGCTGAGTGAGACCACCAGCAGGACTAAGTCACTCGTGTTGTGGCACGGAGGGCCCCGGAGCTTCTTATCTGTCCACAGAAGCTTGATCATCATGGCTGCTTAGTTCACCAGGCCCGAAAAGAGGATGTGGACCAAGTCTGCCCACAAGACAGGGCTTTCTATGAAGTGTCACAGTCACGAGAGTGACACCTCATCAGCTTTACCATATTCTACTGGGTAGATGCAAGGTCCTTGTACGGGGGAGGGGATTAGACCAACACACAGTTCAGAGAGTGTTAATACACAGGAAGTATATGTTATGGGGGGTCACCCTGGCATCTGTCCTGGGACAGACTTAGAACACAGAGTTCCTCGGTGACGTGTGTGACAATCACTAGTCCAGACTACAGATTTGAGAGGCATTTAGAAGGTCAGATCAAAAGGACTGGGAGCTATAATAACTATTATATGGTACAGTTTAGCACTGTAGTTAAAAGCGTGGGCTTCACGGCCATTAAAATTCAGGTTCAAGTCTCTGCCTTCTCTAGATTATATGATCTAGATTATAAATTAAGCAAGTTACTTAACTTCACCTGCTTCAGCATCTCTGTCTTTGTTTTTTTTTTAATTTTGCAGGGTTTTTTTGGCCAGGGCTGGCTTTGAACCCACGACCTCCAGCATATGGGGCCGGCACC
Source organism: Loris lydekkerianus (assembly GCA_963574355.1). Lineage (NCBI taxonomy): Eukaryota > Metazoa > Chordata > Mammalia > Primates > Lorisidae > Loris > Loris lydekkerianus. The sequence continues at coordinate 17,314 of CAUYPK010010138.1, forward strand.
CTACTCCTTTGAGCCACAGGTACCGCCCAGCATCTCTGTCTTCATCATGGCATTCCAAGGGAATCTGCTGCTGAGAGTTTAATGTTGCTTTGAGAATTAAAAGATCATCAACATGAACAATATCTGGATGTGCTCAATAAATACAGTCTACTGTTGACAACTGTAGTATTCCATTTCTTCTGTAAAATGAGATTAGACCACACAGTAGGTGGTCAAATGTAATAGATGAAAAATTGTGCTTTTCATAAGGGGGTATCTTTTTCTCTGATACCTAGAATTGTAATAACAACACCAAGATTGCAAATGTTTTATCTCCTGGGTTGCTGGAAGTGAGCTGCCACCAGCCTCCCTTTGTTTGCTAGAAAATATCTTCTGTGTGGACCTCTTGAAATGCTTGGATTACCCTTCAAGGACTCTGTTCCTACACCTGCCTCCTTTGAAAGAAACAGTATGAAATAGATTAAATCAAGCCCTACAAACACCCTTGTGATTGTTTCTAAACAGCTACTAAGTAGGGACCGTACTGTGTGGAAGCCAGTGCACTTACTGTGTAGTATCCTAATTGTGGACTCACTTTTCTGCCTCCTGTACTTGACCAAAACTTCCTGGAGGCTGGGCCCCTGCCATTATTATCCTGCATAATGGGGAGAAGTTTTATTTCTCTGATGATGGCTCTTTTTAATCCCACCCTCTCCTCTCCCCTGTTCTCTCGTGACCCCTTCTGTCTTCTCCAATTGGGGTTAGGCTCACTTGACATTTGAGAAAATCTTTTCACCTACGACAATGACTACTGGTTGAAATCATAAAGGAATCAGAGCAAGATCTTGGTGGAATACAAGGAAAAACTAATTTCAAATCTTCCTGTAGTTCTTGGTAGGGATCAAAATTCATCTGTGTGAAAAGACAGCTGTCTTGTTTAGAAAAATCACTGAGATGGATCACTTTAAATCACTTAGGCATAAAAGGCAAAATACAGATTTAGAAAATAGAAATGAATTTACAATAGACATTAGGAAATGACCGTAGGATTACAAACACTTCATTTGGCGTGCTGATTGGGTGTTACTAAGGCAGGGAAAAGAGAGAGTCTAGAAAATCTGGGATTTTTTTTTTTTTTTTTATTGCACTTCATTACAGTATCTGACACAAAGAAAGTGCTTAATAAATGTTTACGAAATAAACTGAGGAATGAGTGAGTGAATGAATGAAATGAAGTCCTAGATTCTTTCCCCTACACTTTATAATTGATCTCTCATTGCTGTCTGTTGAAATATGAGATGGACGTGACCCTAACCAATAGCAGACTCAGGGAAAACAACACAAAACAAAAGCACAACCAAGTGTGCCTACAAAACAGGCCCCACCATCTGCCTAGGTTGGAAAGTATAATTCAGTAAAGAACTAGGCGAAACATGCAGTTCAGAGAGTGTTAATACACAGTCAATAAAGTAACTAACCAATCCGTAGTAAAAGCCCCCCACAGGACAATTCTGCAGTGTTTTATTCTGGGAGCAAATTAAAGCAAAACAAAGATGAGCCTACCAAAAAAACAGCAGGCTCGCCTCCATCTCGCATATGAGTCCTTAGAGGGATTTGTGGAAATCATCCATATCTTTCCCACATCTCCTACCTACACAGCGTACAGTGCCAACTCGAAAGAAAACTCCTTTGTTCAAGCACAGAAACGCTGTGTGAGACATGGGCTTTGGCATCACCCGTCTCTATTCCCTGCTTACAGAATACATTCGGAGTTACCTATTCAGGAGCAGCATGGACCTAGGAAGAGATTCACAGAGTTTTGATAAGGTTGCAATTAGCCGATTACCCAATCAGAAGTCTTGTCATCAAATCATGAGGGGTTGTTTTAATACAGTGCAATTTGCAGGCTGCATAAAAGCCGGCATTTCATTGATTGCAACTGAGAACAGTTTCCAGGCCTTTCTTGTTTGCTCTCGCCACTAACTGTGTGTTCCCCAGGGAACTGGGGCATTTAGTACATGTGAATTTGTAACTGCATCCGTGTGTGTGCGTGTGTGTGTGTGAGGAGAGGGACACAGACAAATGTTTTCATTCACATACTATTACATGACCATAGAATCATCTGTTCAGACACTAATTTGGTGTTCAAGCCCTTTCATTTCCATGCAATCTATTGAATTGAGTGCCCTTGTTAAAATGATTAAAATAAGCAGTTCTATCGATATGTGGTACATTATCTCAACAGTCTAAATGCAGCTTCGGTCTGGCCCTGCCCTGTCTCTGGAGAAGCCTATCTTCTGGACTTTGCTCAGGGCAACCGGGTCACTTCAATCTCCCTAATGTCTTCCAAAATTAAATATGCCAATAAGGAAATGAGTCTTCAATCTTCAAGATTTATTTAATACCTACCATGTGTCATAGTTTCCAGAGAATAATTAGAAGACTCACTTACAAATCAACACTAGGATTCTAATGAGTTAAAATATGGTTTGTTCTCAGTATGTATACAAACCTCACCCCCTTTTTAACAGTGCTGTGCCATCACAGCTCACAGCAACCTCAAACTCTAGGGCTTAAGTGATTCTCTTGCCTCAGCCTCCCAAATAGCTGGGACTACCGGCACAATGACCACACAACAGACTACAAAGACCACAATGCATGGCTATTTTTGTGTTGTTGTTGTCATTATTGTTCAGCAGGTCCTGGCCGGGTTTGAACCCACCAGTCCTGGTGCACGTGGCCAGCACCCTAAACACTGGGCTACTGGATCCAAGACTACAGACGTCTTAATTTGTAGAACTGTTTAATCTGAAGTCAAATGAACATTAAAAATGACTTGTTTTTCCTTAAAGGTCTGAGATATAAACTTTTCTCCATATTTTTTTTTTTTTTTTTTTGCAGTTTTTGGCCGGGGCTGGGTTTGAACCCGCCACCTCCAGCATATGGGGCCCACGCCCTACTCCTTTGAGCCACAGGCGCCGCCCATTCCTCCATATTCTTTAACCTGAAAGTGTTGTTTTCCAAAAGCTGTGTACTGAGTAACCTGCTAGGCTGTACATATCATTCCGTGCACATCACCCGCTCACACGCCTCACTGTGCACACATTTCCAAAGATGTCTCTCAAAAATTACTTGTCCAGTTCACTTCCTTATGAACAAATAAATTCAGTTCACCTGCAGACAAGCTACAGTTAATAGTCCAGCCACCTGGGAGTCTGAGTTCAGAACGTTATTAACGGTGGTCATTAGGTAAAGACGCAGCAGAGAAGTGAACACACAGGGTGAAATTTACAATTATTGCTCTGGGGAGAGAGTGTGAAAAGTGACTCAGTCCTTTAGATCTAACTTACCTACAGTGAGATATAGGTTTAAAATTAAACGATTCTTTTTCTTTCCCAGTAATTTACATAAAGTTTATGCATCGTCATTATCCTCCTCCATCATCCAACATTTTAAATCTTTGTGTTTTTTCTCATCTGAAAAGCCCTAATGAAGGCTGTATCCCACTACTATGAAGTAACTTGCATTCTCTTCCTTTCCAAGGTCTATTTCTTTTTGAGTTGATGCTGTACCTACATTTATCCACCTCGTGCACAAGGCCACATTTACTAACCACATTCTTTAAGCAGTATCTTCCAGAGGTTTCTTATAACAGTAATAAATGAGAGAATAGTTTTATTAAGTCTTTTTTTGGGGGGGGGGTTGTTTGTTTTTTGAGACAGAGTCTCACTATGTCACCCTCAGTAGAGCGCTGTGGCATCACAGCTCACAGCAACCTCCAACTCCTGGGCTTAGGTGATTCTCTTGTCTCAGCCTCCCAAGTAGCTGGGACTACAGGTGCCACCACCACACCTGACTGTTTTTTTGGTTGCGATTGTCACTGTTGTTCAGCAGGCCCAGCAGGGCTTGAACCAACCAGCTTTCGTGTATGTGGCTGGCGCCCCACTCACTGAGCTACGGGCACCGGACCACGAGGGAATAGTTTAAACATGAGTTAAAATTTGCCTCACCTAAACATCTAACAAAATAAAGTAAATATAAAATAAAACATAAAACTGTTAAGGGGGGGAAATAGAACAATGGAACTTATAAAGTAACAATAATTATTTTTATGATTTACATAGCATAGGAAAAAGGCCAATTTGGGAGTTCTATTCCAAGAAGACAAGCCTTGGGAGGAAAGGTGGCCATTTAGGAAATTCACAAAGATGTTCCATATTAGAAAAGCGAAGGGATTGTAGCCCTGACCACCTATTGTGCCACAGGCTAATTCGTAGGATCATTAATACTGATTGCGACATAGCATCTTCATATGAACGCACAAGAATAACAACCATCTTCGTTGTGCAGACTAGTGAGCAGCTGCTGAGTGGACCAGTCAGTCAGTAACCCTGAGAATCAGTTTTCACATCTGTAAGGATTTAATAAATAAATGTAATAAATGGGAACTTACTGAGTATCTTCTCTGTGCCAAATACTACGTGTATGCAAAGATCTAGGTTCTCTGACAGTTTCGTTGGACTATAAGCCACAGAGACAGACAGAGAGAGATTGTGTCTCCCACACACATCATCCTGCTTAACAAACGTGGAACACTCCCAGAAATCTTGCCGTTTAGTAGACAGAGCCACATAAATAAATACTAGAACGTAGGTTGTTTAGAACTACCGACGAAAATAAAAGACAGAAAAAAGAAGCATTTGATGAAATAGAGAAAATGCAGAGAGGTGGGTTATGAGGGACAGGGAGAAAACGCCCTCCCCTCCCACACTGCCCGGGGTCCCCCCACACACGCGCTGCTGCCCCGTACACTCCAGTTTGCTTAGCTTGCCCCAGCCTCAGCACTAGGGCAGCTGTGTCTGCAATGAGTTTACTGAATTCAAAAATCAACATCTCTCGGTTTATTTATTTAGCTGCTCCCAATAATTGGCTGTGCCAGTGTAATTCACAGCACCATGACCCTTTCCATATTGTATATGAAGTAATTTTTCTTTCCTTTCCCCCTCCAACCCCAGATTTATGGTGATAGCTGCTCTTTGTGACTGCTTACGAGACTACTGGTCAGCTGGAATCTATTGGCTGACAGCAATGCATGATAAATCTAGGAAACCTAGCGGGAACTTCCCCCTTACTCCCACCAGACTTACGAAGGCTACACCTCTGTCAGGAACACAGTCTCCGCACCAGAGACCCACGAGGAGTTGAGGAAGGGCCTCAGCACAAAAGAGTGAGTGACCGGCTGAAGGCAAAATGAGAGGCCTTGGGAACCTGCAGGGCAGAGAGGAATGTGGAGCACGAATTCTGAGAAAAAAGAAAGCATGTGGCTGGAACTATTCTCATTCTGATGCAGACGCAGCAATGAGCAGTGGGAACAGGTCAGTGGGGGTCTAGAGCAGGCGTCCTCAAACTTTTTAAACAGGGGGCCAGTTCACTGTCCCTCAGACCATTGGAGGGCCGGACTATAGTGTGGAAAAAAAAAACTATGAACAAATTCCTTTTTGAAGTAAAATAACTTATTTTATTTTTATATCTTATCTTATTTTGAAGTAAAAAAACAAAACGGGAACAAATACAATCACACCGCCTCAGGTGGCCCGCGGGCCGCAGTTTGAGGACCCCTGGTCTAGAGAGTCAGAAGGGCCTGAGCCTGAGTCTGGATTCTGTTTTTCACCTGCTAGGTGATTTGGGGGTAGCTATTTAATCTCTGTAAGACTTAGTTTCTCAGCTGTAAATGGGAAAACATAGTAAGTCACCATAAGTGACTTAATAGTGTTGTTGTAAGGATTGAGAAGGAACACGCCCTGTGCTCAGCAGCAGACCCGCCGTGCTGGTAAGGACAGGTAAGGACGGAGAAGTCACCAAAGGCTTCTCTTGGAATCATTTCCTCAATCCTTCCTCCCTTCCTTTCTTCCATCCATGTTTATTAAGCACTTCTTCTATGCCAATTAATAATACTAAATATGCAAGATCAACTCCAAGAATTTTAATTCACACAAATAGTCTCTCAAGTGGAAAAGCCTATTCCTTGTAATAATATTGAAAATAAAAAATGAAAAATAATCCTAATATTCACTTACAAAAGCAGGTTTTGGGGGGGTACATCCTTAGTATATTAAAATGAATAAAATCTATGTGCATGAACATGGCAGAGATCCACACATATAATTAAGTTAAAAAGACTGAGCTCAACCCTAGATATATTAATAGCATCAACCTGTTTCCCTAAGTAAGCAAAACAAACGCGTTTTTGAAAAAGCCTGAATATAAGTATCAAGTAATTAAGAGTGGTTATGTTCATGAAATGCAATTAAAGGAGACTTTAATTTTCTATATTACGCTGCGTGTGTGTTTTTTATAAAAATGTATCCATTTTGTAATGATAATTCTTTATTATCACTTTAAAGTGGCAGATTTTAAGATGGCTGAGCTTTATAGCCTTATTCCCAATAGCCTGTTTGCTGCACAGTATCTCACAAACACCTGATGTCTTTCTGATTCCTAGTTGGCAAGTTAAAGCTTCCTTGCTTTGAAATCTCACAAAAGAGAGAACTGAGAAGGCGCAGTGAGAGAATCAGAAATGTGAGCACAAAACACTTACATTTGGATATGGTCACGGTTCATTTCAGTAATCAATTTGCTTTTTAAAATCTTTTTTTCTGAGACAGAGTCTCACTATGTCGCCCTTGGTAGAGTGCTGTGGCATCACAGCTCACAGCAACCTCCAATTCTTGGGCTTAAGTTATTCTCTTGCCTCAGCCTCCCAGTAGCTGGGACTACAGGCACCTGCCACACGCCCTGCTATTTTTTTGTTGCAGTTGTCATTGTTGTTTAGCTGGCCCAGGCCAGTTTCAAACCCACCAGCCTCGGTGTATGTGGCTGACACCATAACCACTGTGCTACAATCGCCAAGCCTGTTTTTTAAAATATTGAGAAATTGTATGAATTAATACCATATAACTCTATTATTTTCCTTGAATAATACTAAATGAACCCATCCAAATCTACCTCTAATTAGAAACATTCTTCAAGATAATTTCTAAACAAAATTAATTGGGTTAACGCATATATTCGCTGGGATAGGAAATACACTATTCCTTTGAATTTATGTTACCTATAACCTCACAATTGATACTCTGAATTTTTTTTTCCAAAAGCTTTGGAATTTAATTTCTGAAATAATAGTACAAAGCTAGAAACATTACTAGAATCCCAATATATATTACAAAGAGCTAGAAAATTTTCACAAACACAACCTTTCAAGTTATATATAAATTAATTATAGGTATATGAATTATATATAAGTTAAATATTACCATTGCCCAGAGCAAGAAGTGGAAGTCGCACGATCCCACTTTAACTGATTGGAATGACTGAGCATTTTCCTTGCAATGAATAGCCACATATGGGACATCAACTCAACAAATACCACAATGAAGCAGTGATGACCTTGACAATCCATGTCTTCCTTCCTGATCGACAGTTCAGTTTCTCATATACGAAGCCTACTCTTAATCATCTTTTCCAAGGAAGAAACCTCTAAGGCTGCACAATATCTTCTTAGTTTTACGAATGAACAAAACAGGCTAGATATAGTATCAGTTCAGTAGCTTCCTCAGCCAAAGCTTCACTCACATAACAAATGTCCCCAGGCGTTCCCAAATGTATCTTCTTTTCCTGTCCAGCCATGAAATCATAATTTCACCCCATGCAATTGATTTATTCAGATATTTTTGGTTGTGCCACCTGCCACGTCCAATGGAAGTATTCCACTAATGTCAAAATCAGCAACTGGACGACTCTCCTTGTGCTTATAATGAAGCATTTACATTCACTCATAGTCACAATAAAACATGCATTGATCCCATTTACATGACCGTGGAGCCTCTCTGATCTCCTAGTAAAACCCACATGCACCATACAATGCTCCCAAGAAGGGACATATGGAGGATTAGATAACTGCCATGTATTAAGACCCAGAAGACCCGTTCTGTATAAATTCACCAGCGCCGTGGAACACAGTCAGCTGCTCCTCTTCCCTTTTGCCTCATGAGTTGCATTCCAAAATAAACTCACCAGTGCAATTTTGTTATTCTCAGCCTCTTGATGCAATTATTTTCCTTAATTGGAGGGTGAAAGCTCTGGTATTCATTCGCTCCTAAATTCAAGGTACGCGAGGCAGCTGCCTCCAAAATACATCAAATTTTTGAACTTACTCCATTTAAAGCTTGCATTTCTGGTGCTGTTCTAATTGCTTCTTAATCACACTATTAGTGAGGGAAAGATTCCTACCCTAGGATCACGGGGATGGCTGACCATACAACAGCCTCACACTGGATAGGTGAGATCAATAACCATTTATTAGTCACATAAAGTCACAGTCCAGGGAAGAAAGCTACTGCATAGCACCCGGGGCTACCCAGGTTTGCACTTGGGAACACAGTGAAAAATCAGGGGAAGGCAGGCTTTGTAGTCCCAATTGGGCAGAGTGTCCCCTAGTTCTCACGGGACAATGCAATTGACTTGTTTAAATAAATCTGCAGGTGGGCAGAGGATTGAAAGTCACTAATTAGAAATAAGCAGGAATTTCACCTGTTCCCTTTGGTAAGCAAGACTGACCAGGGGACATTACCCACAGGAGCAGAACGGGGCGGGGAAGTTGTGGAAGGACACTGGAGGCCTATCTGGTTTTATCATATATTAAGTCATTACAAAATATTGAGCCTCCATTCAGTCTTTACACTCCAGCACGTAGTACGTGCCCATGAATGTGCTGAAACTGGAAGCTACTAGCTACGCAGTCAGCCATGTTTGACCATGACCTTGGTGAGTCATTAAACCTCTTCACTGCATTTTGGTCATTAAATAAAATGTATTAAGATGGGAACTGTAAAATCTTTCCTGGTGTTCTCAGGAGTTTGTTTATGGAATGAAACTGTTAATATATAGGGACAATGTCCCAAACAAGTTCTCTGAGGGTCCCAAAAGACCCAGAGTGATCTCATGATCCTCTGAGTCAGCGAGTCATGATGTGAATGATCACAGGTCACTTACTGGGGCCACCTGCACCAAGGGACGGTGATGGCAAAATCGGAAGAAAGAGGAAGACTTAGCATCATGTTGAAATTCAACCTACCAAGTTTGACTATCTAGGTGGACATTTTTTTTTTAAAGGAAACAAAATGACTTTAATATGTCAAGTCTGGGTGGTTGGGAAAACGTTGCTGTCATTTGTATAAACTTTAGAGTCAAGAACAAAACTGGCTGGAGAGAGAGAGCTCTGGTGATGAATTCAGCTCAGGACATTCTCTTTGAAAATAAATATCCTGAATACTGAAAGTAGTGGTTTCAAGGCCTAGGAAAATGTTCTATTTTGAAAAAGTCTCTGGCCTTTGAAAAATTCACACAGCCAGTGGTGAACCTACAGTGAGCTATCTCACAGTGGTGAACCTGCAGTGAGCTTCTCTGTGCTAGACTCTTTCCCCAAGGGACAGTCTCGGAATGTAAGGTGTCTCACTAGCTTGCTCACAATACAAGGCCTTGTGGCTTCCCCAATGACGACCATTTCCTGGGACATACATGATTTCACAGAGCCGTGCTGCCATTTTGACAGACCTCCCAGAGAGTACTCTTGTAAGTTAAGTAAGGTCAAGGCTAATTATGACTTTCATAGCCTGAGCTGTCTAACTGATCTTGTGTTCTAATACAGACATAGAAAAATTCAGTGAACCTCAAACGCATTGAACCTTACACATTTACTGGACACCTGCTCTAGGGTCAGGCACCAGCTGAGTTAGGTGTAAGTGCTATAAAGTTAAATGACACATTTTCTGCCTTTTAGAAGCTCACATCCAAGCCTGAACACAGACAATAAACTAAATACGTACAGTAACAAAGACTAAGTGCTTGAATAGCTGGAGATATAAGAGGTGAGTGAGTTGATTCTGTTGAGATAATAAATAAAAGTCAGGGTTAGAATATTTAAAGTAAAGATGTGCCTATAAGACAAGTGCTTACAATAAGATAGAAACAAAGTTATCCAGAAAAGACACCCTCAAGTTTTGTGTTTAGAGAGCAGATAGCATTCTGTCCATATTTGTTTGATTCTCTAATCTAGGAGTCTGACGGTTTGTATTTTTAGGTGGCCATCTTCGCCTCCTACACAAAGTCATGAGCGTGTGGACAAAAATATACTTCACGCCAGAAACCCCCAAATAGTGAAATCTACATTGTCATCTGTTATACAGAACAAATAGTCTCACGTTACCATAGAAATCCCCGTTCTCTTCTGTGGGAAAGTATCTTAAATAAAGCTGTCAGACAGTCTCAATTAAAAATAATAAACGGAAGACCAATTATGGTCCCTTTGGATTCACTAATAAAGTTCATTAACGAACTTACCATCAGGTATTCAGAAACCTAAAGGCAGCATATGGGGGAATTTTTAACACAATTAAGGTGCGCTGTTTACACTCAATGTTGTCACCTTTGGCTGCTGGCTGTCTGGACAGAATTACACAACAAAACAAAGCCTTGGGTAGTGGTCAAAGTGGCAGAAAAAATAAACAAGTAAAGAGAAAGTCATCTTCGGAATTTAGTTACTGTTTAGCTTCCCAGTACCACTTTCTCTACCTTTAGCCCCTGATGCTGAGTTTTTATAATATCTGGCACACTCAGTAAATGTGAGTTGTTCTTCTTCATCCCTGCTATTTCCAACCCTCACCCCCCGCCCAAGGTCTTCAGGTGTGCCGGCTTATAACGCTTCAGGAGGGCAGGGTCTGTTTTTCACTCTCACTGAGCCCACACATTTCCCACGCCCCTGTGTCACCCGAGGGAGCTGCTGCGACCATTTGCTCTCCGCTCTCTGCAGCAGCCCTCACATTGCTGCCTCGTGTTGTGCTTTCTGCATGCTTATGCACGGGCCGGGGGTGTCTGCCCCTCTGCTGCAAAGACCCAGGACATCCCCAACTGTCTTTCTCTTTCCATGATAAGAGACAGTAGCTTTGGGTGGGCAGAACACACTTGATTTGCTGCAGTTTTTTATACGACCCAATTGTACTTAGATGGCTTCTGTGAATGACTTTGAAAAAGTATTACACAAAAGATAGTTATTACTATCACTCTAACATTTCCATCTGGTCAGTCCCCTTACAGGTGGCTGCCATAAAAAGATGGTGATCTAGCCAAAGCCAAATTAAGTTAAGGGCTGCCCTCTTAATACCTATCTTCTTATCTTCTACGGTATTGTGTAGATATGTCTTTATTGTCTACTCACCTAGCCTTGGAGTGCTTTCTCTTCCCCACCACATGTGCTCACACACTCCTGTACATGCGTGCACGTGCGCGTGCGTGCACACACACACACACACACACTCAGCCTGCTGCCAGCCTGCCACCTCCACTAGACACATCAGCCTTGAAAGGAGTTGATCTCTCACTCGAGCGTCTCATAAATCACTTGACCTTGTTCCTTTGCTCCACATTGACCTCTGGTCTTTGATTTCTCCCTTTTCACTTGATTTTATGACCTGCTCTCTCCACAGAGGCTTTTTATGAGGATTTGTCTGGAAGCAACTCCCTAAAAACAAATTTCAATTTATATTTGACTATGATGATTCTCGCTCATAACCTTAGATTTAAAATGTCACATTCCAAACACACACTCATAAATATGTGAACAGGTGATAATTAAAACTCTTAAGAATTTAGAAAATTCTTATATATGTTCTTGTTCTGCCAAAGTTTTTTGTTGGTTTCTTTGGTTTTTGTTATTTTGTTTTTGTTTTTTGCTTTCCTCGGTCAGGTCAGTATGTAATTGCTGAAGAACTAACCAAGAATGTTGGTATTTTGCACAATGAAGAAGAGAAAACTTCTGTCCATAAGAATGGGGATTTTGAGGCTGCCTTGGTGGGAAGCATCCTGCCAGCTTTTCACATGAATATGTAGGTTGTTTCTGAAATGTTTCTCCTTCCCTCTGACTCTGGCACCCCACAATAAAAGAGTCCCAACGGCAGCCTAGGGCATGACCACAGCTATTGTTCACCAATGACCCAAAGACAAAAAACAGACAGCCTGAACACATCAGCCAGCGGATCACCACGGGGGCCTGGGAGAAGTTCCATGGCTTAGAAGAGAAAAGTACACCCAGCAAAAGGTGCGAGGGCAGAGAGGCAGCAGAGACTCTCCAGACAGAGAGCCAAGCAGAGTGGCGCCCCAGAAACCAGCAGAGACAGAGAGAGAATCCCTACTGTGAAGGACCGCCCTGTGAAAACAAGGCACACACACGTAAAAAGTAGCCTTTTACCAGCCCTACCATAACAAGGCCTGAAATAGCCATTTGTGTTCACGGAGTCTAAATATTTAGGACCAGTGGGCATCCAGGAAAGGCAATATTCCCATGACACCTGCCAGGACCAGGGTGTCGTGATGACATTACTGCCTACATTTTTTTTTTTTTTTAATAGAGCAAACCCTTCACAGAATCAGCAAGGAATAAGAGGTTGCAAAGAAAGCAAAGCACATTTTTCGCCATCTCCAGCATTTCTCCCCACCCCGTCCATCTTCCTAGCTCTCTTTTACCACCAGCCTATGAGTTACCCGTGGCCCTTCCTAAATCTAAAGAAATACCCTTCCCTTTACCTCTCCCACTCAAGCTTCCGTTTTGAGCTTTGGTGTCTGATTTCTAACTCAGGAGGCCGTCCTCAGGTCCCTATTTTCTAGGATTTACCCCCTGCTCTGGGCTCCTGGGGTCTCCTCTTCTTAGGAGACACTCGTCCCCTTGTGGTCACTTATCTGAGACCCCCTCCGCCCACCTGCACCTAAGCGCCTTGAGGGCTGGGATGACATTCATTCCCCTTCTTTATTGTAAGCCCAGCCACAGAGCACGTTCAGTACATGAATCTGGATCAGTTAAGGTAGATTCTGGGCCCTTCCTACAACTCCCAAGCCCAGAATTATTTTGGGTACAGTGACTTGAGGCTTTTTGTAGGCGGGAAGCATTAGTCATTACATTTTACGTATGCTCCACTCAGGGAACATATTTGTATATCTCTGTCTACTATATCTCTTCCTGGTGATAAATTTCATAAAGAAATGTGTCTCTGGCACAACCACGCTTGATGAGCAGAGATTCTTTGCACCTGTTAGGTGGCCCAAGAGCCCTGTGATGAAAAATGATACTGTGCTTAAAACAGGAACCGCCAGAGGGAGCACCTCAGCACAGGCTTTATTTAGTAGTTATTTTTAATTTTTTTTTTTTTTAATGTTTCAGGTTAATTTGTGGGTACAAAGAAGAATTAGGTTACAGTGTTTGAATCTGTTAGGTAGAGTCCCTCTAATAATTATGACCTGACCCTGAGAGGTGTGCCCTCCACCCTAACATTGTGCCTATTATGTGGGGGCTCGCCCACCCCCTCTCTCCTCTCCTACCTCCCTAGGTCCTCCACCCTCACCTTGAATTGATTTGAGTTTTTCTCTTATGTGGCTGTGTATTCATTCATTTTCTAGCTTCCTATTCGTATTGAGTACATAGGATTCTTGCTCCTCCATTCCGGTGATGCTTTACTAAGAAGAATGTGTTTCAGTTCCATCCAGGTTAATACAAAAGGTAAAAAGTCTCCATCTTTTTTAATGGCTGAATAGCACAGGCTTTATTTCATCTGGCCCTCGCAGCAGACCGCAAGAACCTCTTCTGCCTCAAAGAAAAAGAAGGCTGCTCCTTTATCTTCTAGCGATCAGAGGTTAGGCTCTCCCGTGCAGTTGAACACCAACCCACAGACAGTACCTCTCTGAGGTGTTTGTGATGCTCAGCTTCACACGCAGGTGGGCAGCAGATGTGCCCTGACAAGCGCCCTGAGTGAGGACACAGCCCCGGACGCCTGGGAAGGTCACTCTCCTGTCCTTCCACGCGTAAAGCCCACAAAGCCCCCAAATCAGGCCAGGCTAGGATTGTAGAAATGGTATCTCCTGTTAACGATGTGGAAAAAACATTCGGAGTTTCTTGGCAGTCCCTGTGTTCACAAGGTGTTTTCTCTGGGAGAAGGTTCACTGACCACAGACCTCTTATCTCCTGTCTAGAGAGGCATAAAATACATGGTTCCTGGGACCCACAGCTCTGGGAGTTGGAATTTAACCTAAGTGCCAAACCAAACAGAGCGAATGCCTCAAATCTCCAGGAGAGAGCCGCCATGCTTTCCCACAGGACTCAGTCCCACAGCCAGCCTGCTTCTGTGAGCAGTAATGCTGAAGATGAAGAAATCAATTCATGCTTGCTAAATCTGCAGGTGGTGTGAAATTAGATGATGTTTCAAATATTATAAAGGACAGGATAAAACTTCAAAATAATTGTTATCAACTCTAAAAGGGCCTAAAAGAAACAAAGATGACATACTAAAGACGGAAGGAGTAAAAATACAGGATATGATATGGCGGCTGACTGGTGGGTCTCTCTCTTTTCCCTGTCCCCCTCCCTCTGCACACCCCGCCCAACACACACACTGAGAATCCTGCTAATTCCAATTAAATTAACAAACATTTGCTGAGTGCCTGCTCTCTGGTAAGTGCTGCACCAATTAAGTTTACAAACATGAAGAGCCTAGTCTCTGACTCTAAGAAGCTTATAAACCTAACTGGAGAGACACACAAGACTCACAGCGAGGCCGTCACAGCCACACAGCCAGCGACACGCAGAGACACAGGGACACACGGGACAGGGGAGGTTCTTCCAGGAGTTTACACTTCATCTAAGTCTTAAAGGATAAGTGGGGTTTGAAAGCAGATAAAGCTCAGAAGAAAATTCCAAAAACGTGGAAGAACAAACTGGAAGTCACAGATAGATAAAAGTGCAAACAGCCTTCTAAGAACCACAATTTAGTCCACAGAGCGTGGAAGCTGTGAGCACGAGAGGCCTCGAATACCAAGCTAAAGAGCTAGACATCGTGTAACAGCTCTGAAGGGTTGAACCACCCAGGTGAGGCAGCTGGGCAGGCCAGCGGCAGTGGGCAGTCCGGAGGCCACAACAGCTACGCTGTGTTTACAACAGTGAGTGAATTCAGACATGTAAATTGTAGAAACGTCAGTGGTACTGAGGGCTCACAGCACTGTCTGCTGAACACAGAAGATATTCAAAGACACATGTTGACCTGAATTAACACCTTAGATAGAAACAATCTGGGGGTCTGTAAGGGCCAGGTAGTTTTCTACAGAGAATAATTTGTCCTACTGCCTTAGAATATACCCATGAGTCCTACCAGTATCCTCAAAAATACTTGTTGATTATCATAAGGCAGATAAAACTACAGAGCATGAATCTCTCCAGCAGGTCAAAGCTATGATGACTGGCAGAAAAAAATATTCAAAATTAAGCTATGGAGACTAGGTTAACCAACAATAGTAACAAATGGAGCAGTCCATGGTGGTAAGGTATGGGGACTCACTTATATTAATAGTATCATAATAGTTAAAGCAAAAAATGTTCACATCATAGGGTGGCGCCTGTGGCTCTGTAAGCAGGGCACCCGCCCCATATACCGGGAGTGGCAGGTTCAAGCCCAGCCCCGTCCAAAACTGCAAAAAAAAGTTCACATTATTGTTATTAAATACAGTATTTCAGAACACTCAAAAGGGTACAGCAAAGCGTTTTCAACCAGTGCGCTGTGAGAGGATCTTAGGTGCGCCACAAAGTTTTAAAAATCATTAATTAGATTATTTTTGGAAGAAGTTCAAAGCGCAGTAAGCATATTTTTTGTAACATTTTTGGGTCAACATAATTTAAGTGTACCACAGAAGTGTAACTATAGGGTCAAGTGTCCAAAAAGGTTGAAAATTACCCGCATTCCTCATTCAGTTTAAGAGTTAAATCTCACAGATAAAACTAAAAACACTTGTAAAGCTCTTCCCCTCCGTGCCCTGCCACATACTATCACTATCATAAATTCCTCACTTTCCTGTGTTGTCATATACCCTCTCCAGGCGAATGACCCTCAAAATCGTACCTAATAATTTGCATATTTTAAATACATAACTGATATATGAAACAGACAAAAACCAGTCTCTTTTGAAGCCTTTTTTCCTTCAACAACAAGTTTTTTTGTGATTTATTTGATCAAGGAAGCTTCACAAACATGATATATTAATATTTAACTGCGTGACTATACCACACTCGATATTCAGAGGTGGACTTTTAAGTTGTTCCTACCTTCCTGCCCTTAGAAGTGATGCTGGAGTAAACTTGCTGCACTCATAGGAGAGTTTTCTTTCGTGTAAATGTATTTTCAACTATCCTTTGTTAGACACTGCAAAATTGTTCTCCAAAGTTGTTGAAACAGTTGGCACTGCCCCCAGCTGTGTCTTGGTTTCTGCTGCTTCACGGCCTCAAAGCCACTTGGCTATGGTCAAATTTCATTTTTGCCAGCATGATGGGTATGAAATGCTTCTTGCAATTTTAATTTGTTTCCCCATTACTAGTGAAGGTGAACATTTTTTCATGTTTATTGACCGTTTTGCTTCACTCTTCTGTAAAGTTCTCAGTTAAAACATTAGCCCCTTTTTTTTTGACACAGAGTCTCACTATATCATCCTCAGTAGAGCACTGTAGTGTCACAGCTCACAGCAACCTCAAATTCTTGGGCTTAAGCAATTCTCTTGCCTCAGTCTCCCAAGTAGCTGGGACCACAGGTGCTGCCACAATGCTCAGCTATTTTTTGGTTGTAGTTGTTGTTGTTTGGCAGGACCAGGCTGGATTCGAACCTGCCAGCTCCAGTGTATGTGGCTTGCACTTTAGCCACTGAGTTACAGGTGCCAGCCTTGCCCATTTTTTTATTGGATTATTTAGTTTATTGTAGAATTTGTAGAAATTTTTCTTCCATGTTGATGCTAAAACTTTGTTAAAAGCCTTCCTAGAAAACAAACTAGTGCTATATATTAAGGCCCTGAAAGTCTCCTAAACTTTGACCCAACAATTCTATTTCAGTGAATTAAAACTAAGAAAGTAATAAAAGTGTGCTAATAGGTTTAGGCTTCAAAGATGCCCATCAAAGCATTGCTTATGAAATAGAAAACTATTATAAGCAATGCTCTTACGTAATTGTCATAAAAAGCAGAAATATGAAATTCCCTGACAAAACGGTGGCATATCCACCAAATAGATTGCTTTGGAGACATTAAAACTAACATTATAGATGTGGCCCAACCCATCACCCTCCCTCCACCCAAACCTCCCCCCTCCCTTCCCTGCCATGTGCCTGAGGCCTAGTGCAACTTCCCGAGCCTGATTAGAAGCAGATCCATCGAGCTACTTCCACGTAGCAACGACTCAGCAAAGCCCGGCCTGAAACTGCCTCTACCTAGATACAGCCAATGTGGTACCATGCCACTGGCCCGACCCTGTCACTCACCTCTTCCCCCGCCTTCTTTCCCTGCCCCTTCTCCACAATAAAAAAATAAATAAATTCAAAAAAAAAATAATAATAAAAATAAAAAAAAAATAAAGTAAAAAAAAAAAGAAATGTGCGACAGACAAAAATAGGGCAGAGAGGGTAGTATTTAAGAATGTCTGGAGAGAAGAAAGTGTTTAAAAGTGAAATTGAAGGACATATGTTGGGCATTACTCAATACTTTCGTATCACGAAATTAAAAGTTGCCAGAAGGAGAGAAGGCTGGGCAGAGGCTGAGAGGTACACAGGAATTCAATTAGAAAGGGCCTGTATGCCAGGTCAAGAAATCATGATTTTATATTATAGCAGTTAAAATGGAGAATAAAAATAAGATTCATGTTTTATAAAGACCCTCTCAGAAACAATATAGAGAATACACTAGAAGAATTTGGAGGTAGCACTGTGCAGTAAGACTGTGGGCAGGAGCATCATTTTATTTTTTTAGAGTCACAATGGGAGAGAAATGATGTGCAAAGGGAAAAAACTAATTTAAAAAGAGCATGTTTAATAGCTTCTGAGGTGACACAAACTATGGGAGTTAAGGGATGTCCCTTGTTAGGCTCAGCATTGCTTTCTTACCTTTCTGCTCTCTCCTGGCAAACCTCTGATTGATAAAGGCTGAAACTTCCCCAGGCTGATGATCCTTGTCAGCAAGTGGGTAATGCTTCTAAGTTTGCAGGATTTAGATGCAGCAGGTAGATATGAATGTGTAGTGCACTTTGAGCATTTGTCTTTATTCAATTTACAGACCTACAATAGCAATGGATGGAGCATGGCTATTTTCACTTCAAAGTCAGTTGCTCAATACAGCAGAGAGGGCACAGGCTGCAGAGACAGCTGGACTAGAGCTTGCAGTGTTGCTGCTCCACTTACACGGCAGAAAGTCAATCTCATCCATTAATGCCTTTTTCATGAAATTCTAATAATAGTGGAAGTAGACGGGACATCATTAAACAAATGCATATGAAAGAATGGTACACGTAGCACAGAATCAAGTGAACAAGAGGACAGAGAGTAACAGAACTATTTTTACATAACATAAGGTGGACAAGGAATGCATCCTTGGGAAGATCATATTTGAGCACATTCTTGTAGGAAGCAAGGAAATCAGCTATGAAGGTACGCTGGAAAAAGAGAATTGTAGGCCTAGAAAACAGCAAGTGTAAAGGTCTTAGGTAGAAGAAAGCTGGACTTTGGGGAGGGAACGTCATGGAAGCATGTTTGGTCTGAGTGGAAACTGGGCTGAATAAGTGGTGGAGGTGAGTGTATGGAGGCGGTGTAGGCTGGACCATGGTGGGATGTGCAGGCAGTGTTTAGACTTACCCAGTGACCACAGGCAGGTGTTCAGGCGAGCATCTCCTCTGACTAACCAGAGGGATGGAAAGCTGTCCTGGGCAACATGTGTCTCAGCTGAGGTTACCTAGAGCTGCAGTGTTCAGTGCAGACTTTGGGGACATCAGGAGAAGAGATCATTCAGCAGTTAGGAGACACTGCAACAATCCAGTTGAACAATGGTGAAAGTCTAATCTAGGCTGGAAGATGGAAGTGTTGTGGAGTAGTTATATTCTAGATATATGTAGAAGGTGGTGCTCATGGAATTTGCTGATGGATAACCAGCTCAAGGGATTTAGCTGGTTTTATAAAAACAAAACAAAGAAATAAAGTGCCTACAATTGCACAAAAACATCAGTCCCTCCCCACTCTCCTCTGAAGTTCTTTAGCTTCTGCAGCTGCCCAGCGTATGCAGAACGCAGTCAAGGCAGGCACAGGTTGATTTTTCAGCTATTATCTACTGCCTCCTGTGTCCTTGACTACTGGTTTTCTGTGTGAACGAAAACAAAATGGTTAAGCATCACATTATATCTATCACCAGGGCAAGCTGAGGCAAAAACTGCTTGAGACAAGGTATTTTCTTTCCTAATGTAAGACCAAGGGGATTCACTGTAGGATTTCACATGAATGCAAAACTGAGCAACACAGACAAGTGAGCAAGCAAACTCATTATGTTTCTCCAGGCTCGAAGCCTTAATCAAGTCACTATGATGAAGCCTTGAAAAGCAACAAGCATCAGGGACAGAGCATTTCGTTCCTGAAGAAATCAATGAAAAGAAGAAATTCACTGAAGATTTCATATACTGAAAAATGGATCAAAAACTCATGATTAAGTGTACTTAGCAGAATACTTGGCATTTGAGAGGGAAAAGAACCCAACCTCTTTGGCTCAAACTCATCCCTAAAATCTAGTTTTCAGTGATTATGCCACAAGGCCTCTTTTTTTTCTGAGTGAAGTTTTCCCATTATCCCAACTGTTAGGGGAGCAGCCTTGGTTTTTCTTAGTATCCTGCTTTTCTAGGCTATATCTCTATGTAAAATGTTGACCATTGCCCTTTCTTAGGAGCAGGCATCTATGTGGGCCCTCAGGTTTTAAATCATAAAAGGAAACTGATATGCATTGGGCTCCATCACCTGAGGTGTTTTGTACTCAGTTTAATTCTCATAGGACCAGTCTTGTCATTATTTCCATTTGTCTGAGGTGGAGGTGGGGACTAAGTGAAGCTGGGCACTCGCCCACATGTCACAGCTATCACTCATGCAGCTGGGGTGTGGCTTCCCAGATGAAGAGGAATAGGAAGGAGAGGAAGCCCAGGCCTCCCCTCTCTGGCCTCGGCTCTCCTTCCTCCAACACATTCTCCTTCACTGCCTGGTATTTTACACTCTCTGACCCTCTGGAGTATTTCACCAGTACTCCTAAAACATTCATGTCATGGTTTATTAATTCTTCTATCAGAAACATTTAATTAACTTTAGGGAGCTCACTGCATCCACTTAGCATGACTGTTTTTCCACCAGTCATTGCCTCATCTTCAGAGTTCACAGTATCAGATGAGGCTAGGGCAGGAAACCAACTCAGGGCACAGCTACTTGGGAGGCTGAGGCAAAAGAATCGCCTAAGCCCAAAAGCTGGAGGTTGCTGTGAGCTGTAATGCCACTGCACTCTACGGAGAGCGACAAAGTGAGACTGAGACATTTTCATCACACTGGTTAACATAGTCTTTCTGGCATTTTCTTAGTTATTGTGTTAAGATATTTATATTTTACATTTACTAAGTTTCACATGTACCCTTGTAATATGCACTGCAGGTGTAATCCCACCAATCACCCTCCCTCTGCCCAACTCCCCCCTCCCTCGCCTCCCTTTTCTCCTTCCCCCTATTCTTGGGTTATAACTGGGTTATAGCTTTCATATGAAGGCCATAAATTGGTTTCATAGTAGGGCTGAGTACATTGGATACTTTTTCTTCCATTCTTGAGATACTTTATTAAGAAGAATATGTTCCAGCTCCATCCATGTAAACATGAAAAAGGTAAAGTCTCCATCTTTCTTTAAGGCTGCATAATATTCCATGGTGTACATAAACCACAATTTATTAATCCATTCATGGATCGATGGGCACTTGGGCTTTTTCCATGACTTAGTAATTATGAATTGGGCTGCAATAAACATTCTGGTACAAATATCTTTGTTATAGTGTGAATTTTGGTCTTCTGGGTATATACCTAGTAGAGGATTTATAGGATTGAATGGCAGGTCTATTTTTAGATCTCTAAGTGTTCTCCAAACATCTTTCCAAAAGGAATGCATTAATTTACATTCCCACCAGCAGTGTAGAAGTGTTGCCTTTTCTCCACATCCATGTTTGCAGGTTATGTCTCCAATAAAGGTTTAATAACCAGAATCCACAGAGAACTCAATCATATAAGTAAGAAGAGTACAAGTGATCCCATCACAGGCTGGGCAAGGGACTTGAAGAGAAACGTCTCTGAAGAAGACAGGCACACGGCCTACAGACTTATGAAAAAATGCTCATCATCTTTAATCATCAGAAAAATGCAAATCAAAGCTACTTTGAGATACCATCTAACTCCAGTAAGATTAGCCCATATCACAAAATCCCAAGACCAGAGATGTTGGCGTGGATGTGAAGAAAAGGATCACACTGTATCTTTAAAAAAAGGCATGAAAATGGGACACTATCCTGGCATATCTGTGAATAAATCATTTTAAGAATGTAAAAAACAAAACAAAACAAAACAAAACACCACTGCTGTGGTAGGGAGCAATTGTAGCATATATGTGAGTTGTGTATGGTCTGTCTGTGTCCTTCTAGGGCACAGCTTAGCAGGCCCACTGCTCACAGCTGGATACCTATTCTTTTCATCCTTATCATTTTTTCCTTTGAATTATGTATTGTTATTTCTACCTTTACGAAAAGTATAGCCTTACACTTTGTTTTTCCTTCCAATTGAATAAGAAAAGTATAGCCTCACAGGGTGGTAGGGACCTGAGTAGCTCATAATATATGACTGCTTTGATGAGAGATTCACTTCATTTGGTGAAATGGAGAAACTTCACGACTCACAATCATATGTGTATATGTTTGTGTTCTTGTTGGTAGCTCAAGAAGAGGAATATTATTATTAATTAGTGAGTTAATTAGACAGACAGCAATAGAGTATTTGTTGTGGCACATGCATTATGCTACATGCTCTCGTTGAAAGTGGGCACTCAGGCAGCGCCTGTGGCTCAAAGGAGTAGGGCGCAGGCCCCATATGCCAAAGGTGGTAGGTTAAAACCCAGCCCTGACCAAAAACTGCAAAGAAAAAAATAAAAGAAAGAAAGGACACAATAAATAGCATTAGGAACAGTTGAAAACCAGTCTGTGAGTGGGAGAGGCTACCCCAGCGGTAGCAGGTGCCGTGAGCTGTGACTGCTACTTTTACTGAGCTCTCTCGCTCGTTCTACTGCGCCCATGATTGTGGAAAACTCACTATTTTCTGCATTAACAAATAAGAGTAATGAGAAAGCAAAGCCATAGCATGATTAAAATATAACTTATATTTGCTTTAAAAATGTAGCCTAAAACATAAACATAGATTATATCTACTTCACAGCAAAAGAGTTAGAAGATCATTTCATTACTGGAATATTTTATCCTACAATTTTATACCTCCATGAGTTTTAAAACATGCGGTTATTGAGGCAATAACCCAGAAATGTTTACAAATTGGCTGATATTTAAATTTTTCATCTGATGCTTTGCAATGAATGGACACTGAGCCAACATCTCAAAATTGATAAGACAAACATACATATTTACTTATCCTTTGAAACCCGTTCCTCCCTTATGCTACATTTTTTTCATATTCATCCCCATTTGAGATACATGTGAACTTTTGGGGGGGAGGATGGAGAAAGGAGATGAGTCTATAAAGTTCTGATGTCTCATATGATATAGGTGTCTGAATCAGTCAAAAGTTGTTCACTTAATGGAGATTCATTCAGTAATAGAAGCTAAAATCACAACTTTTTATTTTACATGAAGTTCATGAATAAAAACTTTTTCTTCATAGTTTTAATTTAAGATGGGGCAAAATGATATTATAGGCTTATGCTCCACAACATTTGGCATTATAGGTGCACTGTTTTTTATTCTTGAGTTTGTCTTACATTTGTCCTACAAAACTGCGTATATAATTGTTCTTTGTATTTCAAAATAGTCTTCTGACAGTCAATTGTGTTTTCCAACTTCAGTGATCAGTGACTTTCTTGACAGTCTTTCTATGCCTTTTTATTTTCCTGCATAAAACCCCATTTACTATGTATAAAGAATTTTGAAATGCACAGGTAGTAAGTATTATCATTGTTCCACTAAGCCTGCTTCTGGTATTTACCATCATTCACATTATCTCCATTTATATTCTTGTTTCAAGATGTATAAATTTGTCTCTGTGCTGCAATTTCCTGACTACATCTTGATAGTCTAGGTTTTTGCATATTGATGTTTCCTCTTCAGCAGCATTCGTAACACCTCACAAAGTATGGCCAGTTTAAGAGTTTAATTAATATAATGTTGATTTATTTCCTCCTAGATTATTAACCAAGATGTAGAAATTGTGTTACTAAAAGGGACTATTACTGTATTGCTATAGTTTCCATAGGCTTTCTCTCTAGAGAAAATCTGTAAACGAAATGGCTTAATTTGTATCTTTATTTAAAAAAACGAAAACACACACACACACCCCTCTAACATAGCACCAAACCCCAATTTTTATAGACTGAGTCAATGATATGTTTTCTTTGTTCGTTTGTTTTGAGACAGAGTCTCACTCTGTCAAGTGGGCAGAGTGCCGTGACATCATCATAGCTCACAGCAACCTCAGTCTTTTGGGCTCACAAGACCCTCTTTCCTCAGCCTCCCCAGTAGCTGGGATTACAGGCACCCTCCACAAAGGCCAGCTAGCTTTTCTATTTTTCATAGAGACAGGGTCTCATTTCTGCTCATGCTGATCTTATGAGCTCCCAAGCTCAAGTAATCCACCGCCTTGGCCTCCCAAAGTGCTAGGATTACAGGAGCGAGCCACTGTACTGGCAGAGATGCGTGTGCATGTTTTTTAAGCTTTATGTTTTAGAGCAGTTTTGAGTTCATAGCAAAATTAAGCAGCAAGTACAGAGATTTCTCCCGCAAATGCATGGCCTCTCTTATTGTCAGCATCACAGCACCACAGCAGGACATTTGTTACAATCATTGAACCTACACTGACACATCCTTACCACTGAAGATCCACAGCATTCATTAGAGTGAACATTATGGTTTGCTTTTGGTATTGTACATTTTAGTGGCTTGCACAAATGTATGACATGTATGTACCATTGTAGTATCACACAGAATAGTTTCACTGCCCTAAAAGTCCTCCGTGCTGAGCCCATTCATCCCTCCTTCCCCCTCCATCCCTGACAAGCACTGATCTTTCTCAGATGTCCAATAGTTGAAATAATACACTATATAGCCTTTTCAGATTGGCTCTTCCACTTAGTAATATGAATTTTTGGCTCTTCCATGTCTTTTCATAACTTGACAGCTGATTTACCTTTAGATCTGAATAATATTTCATTGTTCAGATGTACCACAGTTTATTTATCCAATCATCTACTGAAGGAGATTTGGGTTGCTTCAAGTTTGGGAAATTATGGATAAAGTTGTGTATGTGTGGAGGTTTGGGCATGAACATAAATTTTCAACTCATTTGGGTAAATACAAAGAAACATGATTGCCAAACTATCTCCCAAGTGGCTATACCATTTTGCATTTCCACCAGCAATAAATAAAAATTCCTGTTGTTTCACATCCTCAGCACACTATTTTGTGTCAGTATTTTGGATGTTAGCCATCCTAACAGGACCATAGTGGTATCTCACTTTTTTTTTAAATTTTGAATTTCCAATGACATATAGTGTGCAGTATCTTTTCAAATACTTATTTGTCATCTGCATATCTTCTTTGGTGAGATTTCTGTCAAAGTCTTTAGCCTATTTTTAAATCCAGCTGTTTGTTTCCTCACTTTTGAATGTTATGAATTCTTTATAGATTTTGAATAGTCCTTTATCTTACGGGTCTTTTACAAATATTTTCTGCCAGTCTGTGACTTGTCTCTTTATTCTCTTGAGAGCATCTTTTGCAGAAAATAAGTTTTTAATATGAATTGAATCCAGATGAATGACACATGTTTTCATATTATTTGACCTAAACAAATTTCTGCCCACTCTATTTACACCTATATTCTTGTGCTAAGGTTTCCAAAGACAGAAGCAGATATTATTATATGAAGTCAAGTGAATGAAAATATAAAGTAGTAGGAGGCTCAAGGCTCCAAAAATGTCAGGCCACTCAGATTCCAATACTAGCTCCTATATTTCCTTGGTGTATGGATCTTGGGTAAGTTTTATAATATCCCTGCTGTGGACTTCCTGCTGCGCTTCCCCTAAATTCATATGTTGAAGTCCTAATACCCAGTGTGGCCATTTTTGGAGAGAAGATCCTTAAAGAGGTAATTGAAGTTAAATGACGTCCTAAGAAGAGGGAGCCTTGATCCAACAGGACTTGTGTCCTTATAAGAAAAGGCAGAGACACCAGAGCTCACTTTCGCTTGCCCCTCCAGCACTAGAAGAAAGAATAAAAGAAGACAGACAGGACAGCCATCTACCAGCCAAATAGTGGACATAGGCCCCATCAGAAGTCCACCCTGCCGGCACTTTGATTTTGGACTTCCACCATCTACAACTGTAAGAATGTAAATTTTTGTTGTTTAAGCCAGTTAGTCTGTGCTATTATTGTCTTATGGCAGCCCTAGAAGACTAATACTGTCTCTAAAACCAAGTTTTACACATTTGGGGTATAAATATAGCACATATCTTATGAGAACTACTTGAATTTTAAAAAGCTTGGAAATTAAATGGGCTTGGCAGAGTACCTGAAATATGGGAAGATCTCAAATAAATATTAGCTGTAATTTTCTTAACAAAAGGGTGCTTAATTTACTAGCAGTCAAACAGAAGGCTTTTACCTAAAACACATTCTTCCTTAAGGCATAAGTAATTATGAGAAATGTAGACTATAAACTTAAAATTTTCTATATGAAAATACTGCCAAAAAAACAATGGAGATGCATTTATTCTCTGATAGAAACATCTGCCACCATCTAGATATCAAGTTATACATAATGAAAAAGCCAAAATTATAGATAAAAATAGAAAACATCAGTAAAAATGAAACATATTTGGCTTTATAAAATATTTTAGTAACTTCTGTTTTCATCTTTTCCTCTAAATGCTAGGAAAGTGCAGACACAGTCCAAGTTTTACTAATGGCTTAACACAGCTTCCAGGCCTACTATGTCCTTTTACCTCACTTATGGTCTCCTACGAATCGAATTAAGTTCCCAGAGTTAAAAATATTATGACTTTGCTTCTATTACTAAACTTGATCTTAGCCCAAACAGCCAAGAAGTGATTTGTTTCTGTTTGTTCTTATCCCAATTATTAGACACAATTATCTTCTGGAGAAAGCCACAGATTACCTTGTATGGCTTCATTTCCCCCCCAAATTACTCTGAAAAATTTTCATATTTTAAAAATTATTCCACTAGAGAACAAATTATTCCTATTGTTCCTAAAAATAAAATGTATTATTTCCTCTATTAAAAATAAGATTGATATTGAATTTTGCTTTTTTTTATTGTTAAATCATAGCTGTGTACATTAGTGCAATCGCCTGTACCCATACTAAGATGCACCATAGATGTGGCCCCACCCATTGCCCTCAATCCGCCAAAACCTCCCCCCTCCCTTCCCCATCCTTGGCCC
This sequence comes from Loris lydekkerianus, assembly GCA_963574355.1. Lineage (NCBI taxonomy): Eukaryota > Metazoa > Chordata > Mammalia > Primates > Lorisidae > Loris > Loris lydekkerianus. The sequence continues at coordinate 43,924 of CAUYPK010010138.1, forward strand.
TTTCCCCATAGTCTTATGCTATAGTTGGGTTATAGCCTTCATGTGAAAGCTGTAATTTAGCTTCATAGTAGGGCTGAGTACATTGGATACTTTTTCTTCCATTTCTGAGATACTTTGCTAAGTAGAATATGTTCCAGCTCCATCCTTGATCACTTATAAAAGTTTTGTAGTAGAATTTCTAGTGTTTTCCAGATATACGATCATACCATCTGCAACGAGTGAAAGTTTGATCTCTTCTGACCCTATGTCAGAATACCCTTGATTGCCTTTTCTTTCCTAATTGCAGTGGTATCAAGATATCAAAGGTATCAATGATACCCTTGATCGCCTTTTCTTTCCTAATTCCAATGGCTAAAACTTCCATTACACTGCTAAAGAGCAATGGAGACAATGGGCATCCTTGCCTGGTTCCTGATCTAAGTGGAAATGATTTCAATTTAACTCCATTCAATACGATATTGGCTGTGGGTTTGCTGTAGATGGCCTCTATTAGTTTAAGAAATGTCCCTTCTATACCAATTTTCTTAAGTGTTCTGATCA
>CAUYPK010010139.1:0-47000 GCA_963574355.1 Loris lydekkerianus
TGTAGACATCTTTTGCTTTTCAAACAGATGGCCCCAAATTTAAGTAGGGAGACTAGAGCAATTGGTCTCTGTCACACACTACGGATAAGTTGGATTTTCTCCCTATAAACATGCCTTTCTTTGCATAGAGGTTGTGCTTTATGTATAGCACATGTCTGATCTTCACATGGACTGGCTGGGGGCTGCCTTGAAGAACATCTTCACTATGGTGTCAGCCTGCAGGACATCAGGCCTCGGTGGAGATGGCAGAGACAGGGTGATGTTCATCTCCCGGAAAGACCTTATTTTTTAAGAACTGAGCCTGACAATAATCTCTTTTCTCTACTGGAGGGTCTGTACAAGCTCGTCAAGTGTCCACTGGATTGGCCCTCAGGAAGCTCGGAGACAGGGTGCATCTCTTGAATTTGCTTGTGACACGGCTCAAGAAGAAGGTGAGGCTGTACCGCTAACACTTGCAGTGTGGAGTCTTCCTACCAGAGCTGTTCCCGTGGGTGGGCATATGCGGGCTCTGTGCACCTGCTGAGTGCAGCCCCATGTGACCCTGGATGTCCACCCACCCTCTCTGCACTTGTCTCCTTCCTTACCAAAAGAGGGCTGTTGTGGGAGTAACTTGTGTAGCTCACATGGGACCAGTGAGAATCTGCTGAAAGAGGCAGAAGGTCTGGACGAGGGTGTGGCGCTAGTGGCCGCACACCAGGCCTCTCTGCACCTCAGGCTGCCCCGATGTTACCTGCCCACTCAACAGGCCCAAGGAGTGGCCGGGGTGCTATGCTCAGCATTCAGCTAGGTAAGAGCCTGTTGGTGTTCCTCCTGTTGGTAGAACCACATTGAGTGGTTTGCGTTCGATCCCCTGGTCCAGTGCTTTTCTGAGGGATAAGGCTGTGATCATGCTTTGCTGCAAGCCACCTGAATTCCAGCACAAATTCCATCCTGTTACCCCTGTGGCTGGCGTCACAACCTCAGTTTGATTGCTCCCAATTCATAATATCTTTTTGTTTTTTACTTAAAAAAGATAATGGTAAAATATGCATAACAAATTTTACCATTTTAACTATTTTATGTGTCACCTTCATTGGCACTAAATACATTCACAATAGTGTGTAAATTTTCATACACCTCAAATGGAAACTCTGCATCTATAAAGCAGTAACTCCCCATCCCCTGCCTGGTCTCCACCTACCTGCCCTCTACCTCTGCCATGGACAGGGTCAGACAGTACCTGTGCTTTTCTTTTCTGTCTGGCTTCTCTCACTCAGTATGGGGTTTCAGGGCTCATCCGTGTGTGTCAGAACCTCACTCCTCAGGGCCGAATATATTCTGTTGTGTAAACCGACCACATTTTGTTCATCTGCTTGTGTGTAGGTAGACATTTAGGTTGTTTTGAACAGCAAATAATTCTGTTTGAACATTCCTGTATGAGTTTCTGTGTAAACTTAAGTTTTTAATTCTCTTGGGCAGGGGTCCTCAAACTATGGCCTGCGGGCCACATGAGGTGGTATGATTGTAATTGTTCCTGTTTTGTTTTTTTACTTCAAAATAAGATATGTGCAGTGTGCACAGGAATTTGTTCATAGTTTTTTATTTAAACTATAGTCCGGCCCTCCAACGGTCTGAGGGACAGTGAACTGGCCCCCTGTTTAAAAAGCTTGAGGGCCCCTGCTCTTGGGTATATACCTTCTGGGAAGTGGAATTGCTGGTCCCTCTGATGATTCTACATGCAGCCTTCTCAGGAACCACCAGGCTGTATTCTGAAGCAGGAGCACCATTTCCATCCCCCCCGCCCCCCCACCAAGGGTGCAAAGGCTCTGTTTTTTCCACATCCTCATCCACACTAGTTGTTTTCTCTTTGTGATTATAGCTGTGAGGTATCATCTCTTTGTGGTTTATTTGCGTTTTCCTGATGACAGATGATGTTTTCATGGGTTGCTTGGTCATTTATATGTCTTCTTTGGAGAAATAGGTCTGTTTAAATCATCAGTCTTCTCAGGGATGAGTCATAAGAGTTTTCCCTGTGTCCCTGGGCATAAGCCCTTACCAGATGCGGGACTGCTGGCCTCTCCTCCTACCGTCCTATCATTTTCCTGATGGCGTCCTTTGGAGTACAGACGTTTTTCATTGTGATCAATTCTGGTTTATCTACTTTTTCTTGTTGCTTCTGCTTCTGGGTCATTGTATCCTATTGCTTTTTATTTCTCATGAGGTAACCTAAAGAGAGAATTTTCTTTTCTTTTTTATTTCATTAAATCATAGCTGTGTACATTAATACGATCATGGGGCACCATACACTGGTTTTATAGACTGTTTGACACATTTTCATCACACTGGTTAACATAGCCTTCCTGGCGTTTTCTTAGTTATTGTGTTAAGACATTTACATTCTACATTTACTAAGTTTCATATATACCCTTGTAAGATGCACCACAGGTAAAGAGAGAATTTTCAAGTGCCCTCTCAAGTTTATAAATACATGAATTACACCGTGATGCTATAGGCATAGGCCAGGCTCCAGATATTGGATGCCTTAACTTTTTTTTTTCTTAACCTTCCAAAGATTTTTCTTTTCTTTTTTTTTTTTTTGAGACACAGACTCAAGCTATCATCCTGGGTAGAATGCTGTGACGTCATAGCTCACAGCAACCTCAAACTCCTGGGCTTAAGAGATTCTCTTGCCTCAGCTTCCAAGTAGCTGGGACTAAAGGTACCCGCCACAATGCCTGGTTAGTTTTTGTTGCAGTTGTCATTGTTTATTTAGCTGGCCCGGGCCAGGTTCAAACCCGCCACCCTTGGTGTATGTGGCTAGCACCATAACCACTGAGCTATGAGCACCAAGCCTATTTATTTATTTTTAAATGGAAAATAAGTATTGTGTATTTATGGTATACAATGTTGTTGTGAAGTATGTATATACCTTGTGGAGTAGCTACATCAGGCACGTGAACATACTTAGCACTAAGTACATTCACAATATTCATGTACTTACTGCGTTTTGATGACGTCTGATGTCTTGATTGGAAGTGTATCTTTATTGTTGCAGTGGAGATGAACTTGACCACTTTCCATTTCTGTTGGTGAGATTAAAGATCTTTGCACACCTATGGGAGGAAGGAAACTTCAGACCTGTGACCGTCCAGTGTTGCCCCTTCCTAGTTCTGCCTGTGTTGGAATTTTGTGCTCGAACACACACGTACACAAATACTACAAATAAAAAACATTTAAATATTAATAGATCAGGCATGGTGGGGGACACCTGTAATCCTAATACTCTGAGAGGCAGAGGTGGGTGTATCACTTGAGCTCAGGAGTTTGAAGTTGCTATGAGCTGTGATGATGCCACTGACCTCTACCCAGGGCACAAAGTGAGACTTTGTCTCAAAAAAAATTTTTTTTAAATAGATTGCAGTTTTATCTTGTTAATATAGATGATTTGATCAATTTGGGGAAAATGTTCTTGGAGTATTTTTTGTATTTTTTTTTATTTAACTGTGCCAGATTGTGAGGGTCCTCGTGAGGTAGACCAAGTATGTATGGGACAAATTAAAAAATAAATTATTGGCTTGGCGCCTTTGGCTCAAGCAGCTAAGGCGCCAGCCACATACACCTGAGCTGGTGGATTTGAATCCAGCCCCAGCCTGCCAAACAGCAATGACGGCTGCAACCAAAAGGAAAAAAAAAAAAAAAAAAAGCCAGTGTTGTGGCGAGCACCTATAGTCCCAGCTACTTGGGAGGTGGAGGCAGGAGAATCGCTTGAGCCCAGTAGTTGGAGGTTGCTGTGAGCTGTGATGCCACAGCACTCTACCCAGGGCGACAGCTTGAGGCTCTGTCTCAAAAATAAATAATTTATTAGGAATTATCCATAGGAATCCCCAAATAGGAAAAGTAGTATTTTTCTCTTCCTGAGAATAAGATAGGACAGTTAAAGGTGTGGAGAGTGTCCGAATGTCCCTGTCTGCTCACTCTTGTGCTCTCCTTGCGTGAGGGATAGGACAACATGGAGAGAAGTGCCCAAGGTAGGGGCCAGCCCAGGGACTCCAGGGAGGCTGGGCTGGGGACACAGGCAGGAATCTCTTGGCCACACTGCAGCCACCTGCAGCCACTCCTGGGTCCTGCAGCTCCCCTTTCCCAGCCTTCTGGTCACCTCCACTTTTCCTCTGCCTCCAGGTCTCCCACCTGCCTCTCAGGAGCCTCAGTGTCAGCCCTCCCAGCTCCTTTGCAACTGCCCCTCCAGCTCCACCCTTTTTAATTAACAGAAAAGAAAAATCCATACTTCCTATTGAGTACTTGCAATTTTCTAGAAGCGTTTGTTTCTACCTGGGACTAGAGCTTGGGAAGAGGATGTTAAGGGCCTGTCCCTCTGTCAGCTTCCAGGCACAAACTTGCCCCCACAGCCTTGGAGTCTAAAACAGAGCACAGGTGGAGATGTTGAGGGCCAGCCAGGAGGCAGGAAGAGCAGGATGAGGTGTTAGGGTGCAGGTTTGCATATAATCACACCCAGCCAGAGGAGATCCTGACTTACAGCTCCTCTCATGCTCTCATGCGGCCCTGTGCACCTGCTGCCTCCTCCCTAACATTGCTCCTACATGGCCTCCCAGGTGCTGCAGAAACCCCTTGAGCTGGACACTGTCCAGCATGAGCTTCCCCATGAGATGGACCAAGTGCACCTGGAGGTTTTGGAGCTGCGGACACAGGTGGCAGAGCTGAGGGCACATCTCACAGTGGCCTGGCAGGAAGGAGGGGAGCCTTCAGGCCAGAAGCAGCCACAAGCCTCCAACACTGCAGCTCTCAGGAAAGAGGTGGGTTCTCTGCTCTGCTCCAGGGGGCCCAGGCAGCTCCTGCCAGCGGCCCCTCTGGGCTCATGCTGCAAAAGGCATGCTTGCTGGTGCCCCACCTGCAGTGTCCTGGGCTGTGGCAGGGGTAATGCCTGACTCTCAGGCTCCACCCTTTCTTTTCTTCCTCTGCCTTCTTCCTCCAGAAGCTGCTTTCACTCTGGTCCTCTACTTTGACTGCTCACACCACTGGTGGGGTATAGCCCCAACCTTCAGTTCTCTTGTCAGTTAAAAGCATCTGAAGTGGGAAACTAAAGGTGGCTATTGTGTTTTCTTTAAATAGGACCATCCATGGTTTGCTAGGAGGGTGTCCCGCCCTATCTAGTGCCATGCAGTGTCCCTCCAGTATGAGGGGCCACGTGGCGTTCACTGCCGCCTTCAGAGCTGCCTAGGCTGCTTCAGCCGCAGCTATGCCCCTAGCCCCAGTCAATCCCTCCACATGAGCACCTCCAGCTCTGGGACTGGGTTTGAGCCAAGGTTCTGAGCTACGGAGCAGGCTCTAGACCCTGACTCGGTGGTGTCACAGAGCTGACCAGTAGCCCCCTTTCTCACTTAAGGCTGTGAAGGAAGGTTAGAAAGGTCAGACAGCCTGCTGGTGGCCTGCAGTGACCTGTGGTTACTGATGGTGACCTATTAATCAGTACAAGGATGGTGAAATGATGTCTGGAAGGCTCCCAGTGCTCTCTGGAAGAACTAGCACAGAAGTGGAAGACTGTGAATATCCCCACAGCCTAGGTTACAAAGGACCTGCTGCCAGGGCTGCATAGAGTGTCCTGGAGAAGCAGGAGCAGCCTGTGGCTCTCTCAGGCCAGATCTGCCTTTGTGTGGGCAGAACTGTGAGGATGCCGGGGAGAAGGCAGGCCAGGCTGGGGAGACCAGGGCACCTGCACCTGTTGGTAGGTAGATGCTCCACCCAGGGGCCCACTGCCTCTGCCCTGGCTCTTAGGCCTCTCCAAGTCTGGAAACTGCGGGGTTGGCTCCTGGCCCAGCTGGCAGCACCACAAGGGGGGGCAGGTTGCATCCCTGTACCTCTTTTCTCCCACCTGCACACAGCTTGTCCCAAGGCACTGCCTGGAGCTCTCCAGCATGAGGGGCCCTGGGAGCGTTCTCGTTAGCAGCATTTGCATGATTCACTTTCTTCCCACTTGTTTAAAATAAAGGGGCAAGAAATAACACAAATAAGCAGAATTTATTTATTTATTTATTTATTTTTGAGACAGAGTCTCACTTTGTCGCACTTAGTAGAATGCTGTGGCATCAAAGCTCACAGCAGCTCAAACTCTTGGGCTTAAGCGATTCTCCTGCCTCAGCCTCCTGAGTAACTGGGACTACAGACGTCCACCACAACGCCCGACTATTTTTAGAGATGGGATCTTGCTCTTGGTCAGGCTGATCTCTCACCTGTGACCTCAGGCAATCCATCCACCTCAGCCTCCCAGAGTGCTGAGATTACGGGTGTGAGCCACCACGCCTGGCAATAAGCAGAATTTAAAATCGAGGTTCTGGATCCACAGCAGACAGCCTAGGAGCTAAAGTGGCCTAAGGCAGACAGTTCTTCGTGCCTCAGTGTCCACGTTTAGAAGACACAGCCGTCGGGCTCTGGGCTCCCTATGGGTCTGAGTGGGCTGTGGCCTTGGCAAGGTGTGAGGTCACTCCCAGAGTGGAAGATGACAGGCTGCTGTCTCCACTGGATAAGGTGTGACTCCTGGAGACAAGGGGGCCAGACTGGGCTTCCCACTGGGAAAGCAGTACAGGTAGGATGGGGTGGAAAGATGGTACTCTCAGGTACCAGGTGCGGGCCACAGTGTGAAGGACAAATACAGCTATTTTTCCAGACCCATAGAGATGCCCATGTAGCATCTGCCCCTAACTCTCCTCCCAGGACCGAGAGCAGGGCCAGCTCCAGCATGGAGGGCTCCCACTGACCACATGTGGGCAGTGATGTAAAGGTTGTGTGCCATTGAGCTTTGTACGAAGACTCAAGGAAAAGGGATGTCAGGGCTTGGCACCTGTTGCTCTATGGTTAGGGTTATGGCCACATACACCAGGGCTGGGGGGGTTCAAACCTGGCCCAGGCCTGTCGAACAACAATGATAACTACAAAAAAAAAAAAAAAAAGAAAAAGAAAGTAGTCGGACGTTGTGGCAGGTGCCTATAGTCTCAGCTACTTGGGAGGCTGAAGCAAGAGAATCACTTAAGTCCAAGAGTTTGAGGTTGCTGTGAGCTGTGATGCCACAGCACTCTACTGAGGGCGACAAAGTGAGACTCTGTCTCAAAAAAAAAAAAAAAAAGGCAAAGGAAAGGGATATCAGCTGACGGCAGCAACAGTGCCACTGGGCAGTCACCACTGAAAGCAGTGGCATCAAGCAGACGGGAAACAAGGTGCTCATACGATGTTTCCCCACAGTCACGACTTTTGGGGGTTTTTTTTTGAGATAGGGTCTGGCTCTGTCACCCAGACTGGAGTGCAGTGGGGTCATCACAGCTCACAGCAACCTCAAACTCCTGGGCTGAAGTGATCCTCCCACCTCAGCATCCCAAAGTCCTAGAATTAATCACCATGCTCGGCCCACAAATTATTTCTTAATTAGCAAGATAAATAGTAATTTTTCAGTGGAGCACCCTAGGGGACCCCACCTTAACGCAGCTGTCAGAGTTCATGTCCCCAATATTGGGACAGACAGACATCACATGACTCTGGCTGGGCTGCACCAGGAAGGCCACAGCGTGACCTGCAGCTCCTGCCAAACATGCAGACCTGAGCCTAAGCCTGAGGAAGCCTTGGCACAGACCCACATGGAGGGCGAGCCACTTGTGAGGTGGCCCAGTCTCTCCAGAGCATGAACATCACAGAACACAGGTGGAGATGCAGGACCCTGCACATGGGCGCCACATGGGATCCTAGACAAGGAAGATGAATGGTACGGCAGCATCTAGACAGCAGGGTGCAGTCAGGGCCTGCTTTGTGCCCACACATCCCTGTCACGAGACGTGCAGACTCGGGTTGTGAGATGCAAAGTGCCCAGTGTCTCCATCTTAGTCTCAGATTTAAGTCTAAGATTTAATCCTCCTCAGGGAGGATTTCGTGAAGAGACTGGATGCCAGTGAGGTCTGGGGCACCGTCCTTTGGGCCTCTCTGTCAGAAACTAGGCATCCCCGAACCCACCCCAGCCAAGGGGTCAGGTCTACAGAACCAGGAACCTCGCCGTGGCTTGTGGGACCAGGCAAGTGCAGCATTGTGCCCACACTCTGCCTGCCCTGTAACCCTGCCCTGGCCTACCAGGCCCAGCTACAGAGATAGACTGCTGGGGGCGGTGGGGCCCTCTGCTCTGCCCACTGCCTGCTGGAAACCCAAACTCAGTCTCCCCCTAGGCCAGTGGTTCTCAGCCTTCCTAATGCCACAACACTTTAATACAGTTATTTTCATTGCTACTTCATAACTGTAGTTTTGCTACTATTATGAATCGTAATGTAAATATCTGATATGCAGGAGACCCCCAAACAAGTCGTGACCAAAAGGTTGAGAACTGCTGCCCTAGGCCTTCCCACCCTGTGAGGGCAGTGGGGAACATGGTCACATCTGGGGCCCACTGGGGGGCAGTGTTGGCCATGAGTGCTGGCCAGGCCTGCCACAGCCCTCTGTGTGGGGCTCGGGCCTCAGCCTGCTAGGATTCCGGGGGTCAGTTGCTCACAGATTCCATGAAGATGCTAAGACACTCAGCAAACCAAACTTCTAATTCCCTTATTAATCATCCAGACACCTGAGATCCTCAAGATAAGCTGGATCAGGCTTGGCATCTGTGGCCAAAGCGGGTAGGGTGCCAGCCACATACACCAGGGCTGGAGGGTTCAAATCCAGCCCAGGCCTGCCAAACAACAATAACAACTACAACCAAAAAATGGCTGGGTGTTGTGGTGGATGCCTATAGTCCCAGCTACTTGGGAAGCTGAGGCAAGAGAATCGCTTAAGCCCAAGAGTCTGAGGTTGCTGTGAGCTCTGACGCCACAGCACTCTACCCAGGGTGACATAGTGAGACTCTGTCTCAAAGAAAAAAAAAGATCAGCTGGATCAGAGCATGACTGTGGGCAGTCCCAGGGGTGGCACATGGTCCAACATGGCTGGGCTGCTGCTCTTGCCCAGGTGCCACCAGCTACCGCTCCCAAGTATATCTCATGTTGTAGAATCCTTATTTGGAGGAAGGACTTTAGAGAGTCATCAAAATAAGCCTTTGTCAAATAAAATTTTATGAGAAACTGAACCCAAGAGAGGTAAGGTCCCACTGCACATCTCCCGGGTTACCATGTGCAGAGTCCCAGTGCTCTTAGGACCAATGGTACAAAGATTCCCCAGAGCCCTCAGGTTGGGCACCCTGCACAGGACCAGCAACATAGGCATCTACTTTTTTTTTTTTTTTTTTTGAGACAGAGTCTCACTATGATGCCTTCAGTAGAGTGCCATTGTGTCACAGCTCCCATCAACCTCCAACTCTTAGGCTTAAACAATTCTCTTGCCTCAACTTCCCAAGTAGCTGGGACCACAGGTGCCTGCCACAATGCCCAGGTATTTTTTTGTTGTAGTTGTCATTGTTGTGTAGCTGGCCTGGACTGGATTCGAACCCACCAACAAGCCTCGATGTATGTGGCCAGTGCCATAACCACTGTGCTATGGGCTCTAACCCAGGCGTCTACTTTTGAAGAGTAAATTTTCTTTTAAATCTCCAAGTGTTCTGAGGTCTGAAGAGTCTGTTTTCAAGAATATTCTCATCTCACTTGAAATAACATAACCCAATATGTTCCTATAGAGAACACAGGTTCCCGCCCTGGGCCTCATTCTCCTGTCTGCATCAGCCTCACCAAGCCTAGGTGGGCCCCTGGCAGTGTGCGGGGCCTGGACTTTCCCCAAGGTAATAGTCCAATTCATGGTTTTTATCCTGCCATGGAAGACAGACACCACTTACTGGGAAGAGCTTGTGGGGTGCCCAGGCCTTTCTGTGTCCAGGAGAGGAGACTTGTCTCCTCTGTGCTGAGTCATCCTGTGACCCCCACCCTTGCTCCCACTGACCTGTGGCACGTGCCCAGAGGGACCAGACATCATACACCAGCTGCACAGTCCTCAGGCCCACAAAGAACAGCAGCACCCGGAGGGCACAGGTGCTTGCCAGGAAGGAACACCAGGAAGCTGGCCTGGACAGGGTGTGCTGGCCTGTTCCTGGGACTTGGGAGAGGGTGGTGTGGCACTGCCTCTCACGGGTTAGCAGCAGTGAGGTGGAGGCAGGAGTCGGTCATCTGGCTGCACTGCCAGGCCTGGGGCATGCCTGACTTTTCCTGACTCAGAGGCTTGTTTCTGACTCACACATCCCTTCACATGGGGACTGCACTTGTGTGCAGTGGTTGTGTCGTGTGGGCCGTGAGCCAGGCTGAGCGAGGGTGGTGCAGTGCCAGCAAGGGTTTAGATCTGAACTTAGCCTGGGGAGCTCCATTGCCCCCTCCATACCAGCCTCCTCCCTCTCAGCTACCTTTACCTCTGTGTTCTCCCTGCACTGTCAAACTAGCCAGGAGTAGTGGCACACCCCTGTAGTCCCAACTGCTCAGGAGGCTGAGGCAGGAGGACGGTGGGAAGCCACGGCCCACTCAGGGTAGCTGAGGGGCATCCAGACAGCAGATACAGAAAGTGAGAAGGAGGGGAAGAGAAAGCAGGGTCCAGCACAGACCTGTGGGCACCACAGAAGGGCAGGGGAAGCTCTTCTCTCTGCTGCTGGGAAAGGGCCCAACACAGGCCCTGAAGGCTTCTGTGCTTCTCTCATCCCTGGGCTCCTCACTGCCTTCCCTGGAAAGACAAGGCTCAGGGGCCCTGAGGAGCACACAGGCGTCTGGGCTTACTGGAGCAACAGATGGGGAGGCTGCAGCATGAGGCCCACTGAGATCAGGCCTTGGCCTAGGAGATTCATGACAAATGGGATTTATTTATCCCATTTATGAAAAGGAAGAAACCCAAAAGCATGGGATGGTGATCCCTCTTGTCTTTCTCCTGCGATGCAGACAGTGGTGGGGCTCTCTGGGCTTTCCCACAAGCTAGCTTGCTGGTGCAGGGTCTCATGGGGCTGTCTCTGTGTTGGTGTGTTCACAGGGCACTGGGGATGGTGCACCCATGCTGCCTGAGGGCCCAGAGGAGCTCTCCATCCACCTGAAGACCTCATCTGTGCACCAGCTCCAGAGGAAACTGCAGGAAGCAGCCAGAAAAATTCTCAGCCTTCTCCTGGAGAAGGAGCAGCTCATCGAAATGGGGAACAGACTTCGCGCAGAGCTGGGCCGTCCTAACGGTGAGTCCTTGAAAGCAGGTGTGTTGGCCTGGGGTGTGTGCACCCTGCGGTTGAAGGCAGAAGGCCATGATCTGTCCACTGGCACATCTGGGAGCCTGGAGTTGGCAGGAGATCTCCAGCTCCAGACTCAGGAAGGCCAAAGGGAGAACAGAAGCTGTTCCTGGTGCAGTGAAGCCTGGTCAGAAGTCACTGTCACCAGGCAGGACCCCACCTCAATGATGAGCCCACTGCCTGGCAGTATATTTGAGAAAAATACTACAGGTCACAAAACAACCAGTGCTTCTATGCAGCTTTGTGGAGCAGAGACTGCTATGTCTGGGGCAGGCTTCTGCCTGGGGGCTTCTGCAGAGGAAGACAGTAGGGTCTCCTGGACACAACGCCTCAGCTCTCTGCTGAGAAAGGCAAGTGGCTCTTGAGACTGAGGCTCTGTGAAAAGGATATGTGTACATTCCCAGCACTAAGGTGGGCTGTCATGTCACAATTGGTAACCACAGTGACTCCGTTTCTTCTCTCTTAATCCCACCTTATTCTGGCATCTTCTCAACACCGTTGGCACTTGAACCTTGCTGCTCTGACCATGACCTCCATGCCTGGCCCTGCAAGTCCAACAGGGACTCCCATTCTGACTGCATCGAGGCCTCCCTCTCAGGCCCTTCATTCCAGTGAATTTGTCATTCCCCTATGTGCACATCTCCACAAATCAGTCTTTTTAAGTTTGTTTTGCTAAAAGTTTTCGTAAGGAATTTCAGATTCGTCTTTTAAAAGCTTCATTAAGGCCAGCTCACACCTGTAATCCCAGCACTTTGGAAAGCCAAGGTGGGTGGATTGCTTGAGCTCAGGAGTTTGAGACCAGCCTGAACAAGAGTGAGACCCTGTCTCTACTAAAAATAGAAAAACTAACCATGAGTAGTGGCACACCCCTGTAGTCCCAGCTACTCAGGAGGCTGAGGCAGGAGGATTGTCTAAGCCCCAGAGTTTGAGGTTGCTGTGAGCTGTGATGCAATGGCACTCTACCCAGGGCAACAGAGTGAGACTGTGTCTCAAAAATAAATAAATTAGGTAGCGGGGCGGGCTTCTCTGGCTCGCAAACTCAGCTGCTCTGGAGGATCCATGCTGAGGTACATCTGCTCCCGCTATGACGCAGTGGGCATGCATTACTACCACACGTAGTAAGAGACCCTTGTCTGCAACATCATGGGAGGACATGAAGAAGCAGTCCTGTGAGGGAACAAGCCAAAACCTACCAAAACATAAACAAGTTGGAACCAATAGGCTGTCCCTTAAAAATGATGCACCCCAAGCAAAACATAAAAAGAACAAAAAGAAAAAAGAATACTTAAATGAAGATGTAAATGGATTCATGGAATACCTAAGACAGAACTCACAGATGGTTCACAATGGGGAGATTATAGCATCAGACCTTCAGGAAGTAAGGGAAGAAATTGCAGTTGCTGTAAAGAAAGACAGTTGACGGGAAGGAAGACGATTAAAAAGACAAGCAGCAAAGAAAAATGCAGTGGTATGTTTCCATTGTAGAAAACCTGGTCATGGAATTGCAGATTGCCCAGCCACCCTTGAAAATCAAGACATGGGCCCTGGAATATGTCACCGGGGTGGGTCCACAGAGTATGAAATAACCAAGTGTAAGGCTAAAGTAGACCCAGCTGTTGGTGAATTTCCTTTTGCAAAATGTTTTGTTTGTGGGGAAATGGGACACCTGTCTAGATCTTGTCCTGATAATCCCAAAGGACTCTATGCTGATAGTGGTGGTTGCAAACTCTGTGGCTCTGTGAAACACTTAAAGAAAGATTGCCCTGAAAGTCAGAATTCAGATCGAATGGTCACTCTTGGTCGCTGGGCAAAGGGAATGAGTGCAGACTATGAAGAAATTTTGAATGCACCTAAACCACAGAAACTCAAAACAAAGATACCTAAAATTGTTAATTTTTGATAATGGCTAGTACAATTGTTAGTTACCACTCATTGCCACTTTCTAAACTGGGCCTACTTCACTAATTAGAGCTAGGCTCCTTGGAGCCAAATCTTTAGTATAGATATATGATTTGAGGATACTCAAAAACAGTTTTCTTCATTCTCTCCATCAAAGAGAACGTCTGTCACTGTTTGGAGAAAATTACTGAAAAAAAGGATGAGATGATTAAATTGGATTTCTAAAAGAAAGTATTTTTAACAGACAGAACTTAGAGGTATCTAAGTGATTACATACCTGATTGTAACAGTCATCTTTTTTAAAAGCAAAATTATGTATAAATATAAACCACCCCTTAATAAAGGGCATTGCTTGTTTTTGGAAATGAAAAAAATAAAAAATAAAAAATCATTTAATTAAATTAATAAATAAAAGCCTCCTAAAATAATAAATAATTGCCCCCTGTGCTCGCTTCGGCAGCACATATGCCAAAATTGGAATGATACAGAGAAGATTAGCATGCCCCCTGCACAACAAGGATGACACGCAAATTCGTGAAGCATAAAATAATAATAATTATTATAATTACCCCTGTCAAGAACCCACCAGATTTCATCTGCTTCATAAATTTGAGCAAATTCGTTTCTTCCCAAGTTTTCCAAAATAGCTGAGGTTCCTAGGCCTTCCAGGAAGTGACCTTTCTCAGCCCCCTAAGCCTGTCCGGAACAGTTTTCCTATGGGGACTTGGTGAGCATCAGCTTTGCAACAGGCAGCCCAGGCCCAGCTGCCCAGGAAGAAAGCCCTAGGTGGAGGCACAGTGCTCCACTGCTCAGTGCATGCTAAGAAGGCCTGGACTGTCTGCTCATAACCAGCAGAGTGGCTTCGGTGCCCCGGTGGGCTCTTGACTTGATTTCCTAGCCTCAGGACAACAAACCGGGGCAATTATTTATTATTTTAAGAGGCTTGTATTTATCAGTCTCCTCATCAAGGCCCTGAAGAGAAGCGATCTCATGGTGGTGCCCCACCCCTTGGTACTAGGATCACAGGTGAGGGCCACTGCACCTGGCCCAGATTCCATCTCTGATGTATTCTATTATCTGGAAAAAGGGGCACTAAAGACCCCTTCTCAGGAGATCCACAGGGCAGAACTAATTTCATGATTCTACCCAGATGTTAATAACATTCCTCACTACTATTTTCAAATGAATTGATAAATCATCTTTTTAATTTCCAATATGCTAAATAGCGATAGTTATAACTCCCTCCCAAAAAAAAGCCTGATTGGGATTCTCAGTAAATTAATTAATTAATTGATTACATTATTTTTGGAGATACAGTCTCGCTTTATCTCCCTCAGTGTAGTGCTGTAGCATCACAGCTCATAGCAAACTCCAACTCCTGGGCTTAGGCGATTCTCTTGCCTCAGCCTCCTGAGCAGCTGGGACTACAGGCGCCCACCACAATGCTTGGCTATTTTTTGCTGCAGTGTGGCCGGGGCTGGGTTCAAACCCACCACCCTTGGTATATGGGGCCGACGCCCTACCCACTGAGACACAGGCGCTGCCCTATGGGATCCTCAGTAAATTTAACCAAGTTGATTTGTTATTTCAGAAAATATTTAAACAGTAATTATGGGCCGGGCACAGTGGCACACTCCTGTTGTTCCAACACTCTGGGAGGCCAAGGTGGGTGGATTGCTTGAGTTAAGGCGTTTGAGACCAGACTGAGAAAAATGAGACCCCCATCTCTAAAATTACCTGTGTGTTGTGGCGGGCGCCTGTCGTCCCAGCTACTCCAAAGATGGAGGCAGGAGGATCACTTGAGACCACGAGTCTGAGGTTGCTGTTAGCTGGCATTGATCCCAGGGCACGCTAGCCTGGGTGACAGAATGAGATTCTGTCTTGAAAAACAGACAAACAAACAAATAAATAAATACAGAACTACATTTTTTCTTTTTTTTTTCCTCTTTGAGATCGAGTCTCACTATGTCCCCCTCAGTGGAGTACTATGGCATCACAGCTCAGAGCAACCTCAAACTCAAGCGATTCTCTTTCCTCGGCCTCCTGAGTAGCTGGGACTACACGTGCCTGCCACAATACCCAGCTGTTTTTTGGTTGTAGTTGTCATTGTTTAGCAGACCCGGGCCAGGCTTGAACCCACCAGCCTTGGTGCATATGGGTGGCGCCATAACCACTGTGCTACAGGCACTGAGCCCAGAATTATGTCTTGAGGTATGCCAGATTAAAATTAAATTTCCAAGATCTTTAGGAACTTTACACAAGTTGATGAAAACATCTTTGATGCCCAGGTGATTTATCAGTGAGACAAACACTAAAGCATTGATTACACCCATACTTTTTAAGTTTATGTACTTAAACTTTTGCTTCTCATTTTATAGGAAAGACGATGTCATTGGGTTTGTTAACAAATATGTTAACTTCTGAGGTGTGTGTGGCAGTGGCGCTGTGTTGCATGTCCGTGCACATTGCTGAAAAGTCACAGCTCACAGTTGTTCATCCCTCTCGTGTTTCTCTGTGAAACAGAAGTTACCTTGCTTTTGGAAAGGAACATGCTGCTATTTTTGAATATTTGTATTCAGCACAAGAGAAATGCAGAAATGATGTCTCCACAGAGAACAGACACTTTCTCTGATCTTCTTTCCAGGGAAACCACCGCGTTACCCACTTCCTCCAAGTCCTGAAGCCCAGAACCCAGGCGTGGTGGCCTCAGCACCACAGCCCCACCTCGCAGCTCAGGTACTGCTCCTTCCTCTTAGCACTGT
Organism: Loris lydekkerianus; assembly: GCA_963574355.1. Taxonomy (NCBI): domain Eukaryota; kingdom Metazoa; phylum Chordata; class Mammalia; order Primates; family Lorisidae; genus Loris; species Loris lydekkerianus. The sequence continues at coordinate 15,856 of CAUYPK010010139.1, forward strand.
ATTCCAGTAGTTGTTTAGCAGTTATTTATGTCTTAAATTTTCATTAAAGACATTTCAAAATACAATAAATATAAAAGCCCCAAATTTTCAGTAACCAAACATAATTACCAGTATCATTTTGATGTGTTTCCTGCTGGGGTTTTTTGGTTTTTCTTTTGTTTTGGGGGGGATTTTCTGAGACAGAGTCTCACTTTGTTGCCCTCAGTAGAGTGCTGTGGTGTCACAGCTCACAGCAACCTCCAGCTCTTGGGCTTAAGCGATCCTCTTGCTTCAGCCTCCTGAGTAGCTGAGACTATAGGCACCCATCATAATGCCTGGCTATTTTGTTGTTGCAGTTGTCATTGTTGTTTAGCAGGTTCAAACCTGCCAGCCTCAGTGTATATGGCTATAACCACTGTGCTACGAGTGCCGAGCCTGTTTTTTAAAATTACAAATTAGGTCTCTCTCACTTCTGCTCCTTCATGAGAGGCACCCACTTCCATCTCTCTTTGGAAGTTCTCTAAACTTTCACTTTGTTCTTCCTAAATAAAATTTCTCTTTATTTTACTGAAAAAAAAATAAAATTATAAATTATATCATATTTTTTTTTACTATAGCTTTACCCATCTAGATATTATTTTTTAAATCTTTATGGATATAAGTAAAATAATTGCATCCGTAATAAGAAATTTCTTATGTCTTTAATGGTATTAAATTAAATAGGTTAAACCTATTTTTTTCCTTTTTTTTTCTTTCCGAGACACACTCCCTCTTGCTCTGTCACCAGGCTGGAGTGCAGGGCCTTAATCACCGCTCACAGTAACCTCTAACTCCTGGGCTCAAGTGATCCTCCTGCCTCAGCCTCCTAAGTAGCTGGGACTACGGGCATCTAACAACATGCATGGCTAGTTTTTCTATTTTTTTAGAGACAGGGTCTTGTTCTTGCTCTGGCTGGTCTCAAACTCCTGGCTGCTGGTAATCCCCCTGATTCTATGTCCCAAGAGTGCTGGGACTATAGGCATAACCCACTGCACCCAGTCTTTTTAACTTATTTTTTATCCATAGCTTTTTTGTTGCTTATCTGTCATGTTCTTTGCCAATTTTTGTAGAGACACAGTATCACTCTATCGCCCTCGGTAGAGTGCTGTGGCGTCACACAGCTCACAGCAACCTCCAGTTCCTGGGCTTAGGCCATTCTCTTGCCTCAGCCTTGCAAGTAGCTGGGACTACAGGCGCCCGCCACAACACCCGGCTATTTTTTTGTTGCAGTTCGGCTGGGACCAGGTTTGAACCCACCACCCTCGGTATGTGGGGCTGGCACCCTACTCACTGAGTCATAGGCACCGCCCTGCCAATTTTTCTACTAGTGCGTTTGTACTTCTTGGTTTATAAGAGTTTTTTTTATATATTAAGGGAGTTGCTACTTTTATAAATCTTTCCCAAACTTATCATTTGCCTTTGAATTTACTTTAAAAAAAACAAATCTTGGGCTTGGCTGCCATGGCACAGTGGTGAGGCCACCAGCCATATACACCAAGACTGGCGGATTCAAACCCAGCCCAGGCCTGCTAAACAACAATGACAACTGCAACAACAATCACAAAAAAAAATAGTCGGGCCTTGTGGCAGGCGCCTGTGGTCTGTCCCAGCTACTTGGGAGGCTGAGGCAAGAGAATCCCTTAAGCCCAAGAGTTTGAGGTTGCTATGAGCTGTGATGCATAGCACTCTACCGAGGGCAACATAATAAGACTCCTGTCTTGAAAAAAAAAAAAAAAAAAGAACAACCCTTGGCCAGGTGTGGTAGCTCACACCTGTAATCCTAACACTCTGGGAGGCTGAGGAGGTCAGATCCCTTGAGCTCAGGAGTTGGAGACCAGCCTGAGCAAGAGCCAGATCCCATCTCTAAATCCCATCTCTAAAATAGCCAGGCAGGACAGCGCCTGTGGCTCAAGGAGGAAGGCGCCGGCCCCATATACTGAGGGTGGCGTGTTTGAACCCTGCCCCAGCCAAACTGCAACTAAAAAATCGCTGGTTGTTGTGGCAGGCCCCTGTAGTTCCAGCAACTCAGGAGGCTGAGGCAAGAGAATCACCTAAGGCCAAGAGCTGGAGGTTGCTGTGACCTGATAGCACGCTACCGAGGGTGACAAAGTTAAACTCTGTCTCAAAAAATAATAATAATAAAATAGCTGGGCATTGTGGCAGACACCTGTAGTCCCAGCTACTCAGGAGGCTGAGCCAAGAGGATCACCTGAGCCCAAGAGTTTGAGGTTGCTGTGAGCTATGACACAATGGCACTCTACTGAGGAAGATGAAGTGAGACTCTGTCTCAAAAAAAACCACCAGGCTCGGCCCCTGTGGCTCTAGCAACTAAGGCGCCAGCCACATACGCCTGAGCTGGCAGGTTCGAATCCAGCCCGGGCCTGCCAAACAACAATGATGGCTGCAACCAAAAAATAGCCGGGCATTGTGGCAGGCACCTATAGTCTCTGCTACTTGGGAGGCAGAGGCAAGAAAATCGCTTGAGCCCAGAAGTTGGAGGTTGCTGTGAGCTGTGATGCCACAGCAGTCAACGCAGAGCGACAGCTTGAGGCTCTGTCTCAAAAAAAAAAAAAACACCAAAAAATCCTTAGAAAACTTTCTTTTAATCTAATGAGCTTACCTATCTATTTTCACGTCTAATTGTTTTTGGATTTAGAGGGCTTTTTTCTATTCTGAATTTAGGTCTCACTTAATTGCCCTTGGTAGAGTGCTATGGCATTACACAGCACATAGCAACCTCCAACTCCTGGGCTTAGGTGATTCTGTTGCCTCAGCCTCCCAAGTAACTGGGACTACAGGCGCCCACCACAGCACCAGGCTATTTTTTTGTTGTTGCTGTTTGGCCAGGGCCAGGTTTGAACCCGCCGCCTTCAGTATATGGGACTGACGGCCTATTCACTGAGCCACAGGCGCCGCCCTCTATTTTATTACTTGTTATAGTACTCTTTAAGTAATCATCCTTCATTTTCTAATTTGAATTTAGAGTTAATTATTATGTACTAAAAATCAATACTCTTGCTTATGTTCTTTTTCTTATTTTCTTATTTATTTATTTTTGAGACAGAGTGTCACTTTGTCACCCTTGATAGAATACTATGCTATTTATTTATTTTTTTATTTTTTTGCAGTTTTTTTTTTTTTTGCTGGGGCTGGGTTTGAACCTTCCACCTCCAGTATATGGGGCCGGCGCCCTACTCCTTTGAGCCACAGGTGCCGCCCTGTGCTATTTTTAGAGATGAGGTCTCGCTCTGGCTCAAGCTGGTCTCAAAACTGTAAGCTCAGGCAATCCATGCACCTCAGCCTCCAAAGTGCTAGGATTACAGGCTGCACCTGGCCCTTCTTTAAATTTTTTTAAATTATTTTTTATTGTTTGAGATTCATTGAGGGTACAAAGAATTAGGCTGCACTGATTGCATTTGTTAAAGTCCTTCTTATAATTGTGTCCCACCCCCAAGAGGTGTGCCCTACACTGTGACCCCATCCTCCTCCGTCCTCCCTCTCCCCACTTGCTCATCCCCTTACTCCCCACCATGTATTAGCTCATCTTCTGCCTTCGTATTAGAATTGAGGACGTTGGATTCTTGCTTCTTCATTCTTGTGATGCTTTACTAAGAAGAATGTGTTCCACCTCCATCCAGGTTAATAAAAAGATGTAAAGGCTCCACCTTTCTTAGTGGCGAAGTATATACATATACTGTGGTATATGTATAATATATGCATAATAAACTGTGGTATATGTATACCTGGTATACCACAGCTTATTAATCCATTACTGGGTTGGTGGGCATTTAGGTTGTTTCCACAATTTGGCAATTGTAAACTAAGCAGCAATAAACAGTGCAAATCTCCTTATGATAAAATGATTTTTTTTTTTCTTCTCGGTAGATGCCTAGTAATGGGATTGTAGGATCAAATGAGAGGTCTAATTTGAGTTCTTTGAGGATTCTCCAGACTTCCTTCCATAAAGGTTGTATTAGTTTGCAGTCCCACCAGCAGAGTAAAAGTGTTCCCTTCTCTCCACAACCACACCAGCATCTACAGCTTTCAGACTTTGTGACGTGGCCTTTCTCACTGGAGTTAGGTGATATCTAAGGGTGGTTTTGATTTACATTTCTCCACTGATTAGGAACAATGAGCATTTTTTTTTTTTTTTTTTTTTTTTTTGAGACAGAGCCTCACGCTGTCGCTCTGAGTTGAGTGCCGTGGCATTATAGCTCACAGCAACCTCCAACTCCTGGGCTTAGGCGATTCTCTTGCTCCCAAGTAGCTGGGACTACAGGCACCCACCACAACGCCCGACTATTTTTGTTGTTGTTGTTGCAGTTTGGCCAGGACCAAGTTCAAACCCACCACCCTCAGTATATGGGGCTGGCACCCTACCCACTGAGCCACAGGCGCTGCACGTAATAAGCATTTTTTTCATATGTTTGTTAGCCATTCATCTGTCTTCGTTAGAGAAGGTTATCTTATCTCTCTTGCCCGGTGATATATGGGATTCTTGGGTCTTTTTTTTGTTGATTAATTTGAGTTCTCTGAAGATCCTAATTACCAAGCTTTTGTCCAATTCATAATATGCAAATATCTTTTCCTATTCCAAAGGTAGTCTGTTTGCTTTCATTGTTGTTTCTTTACCTGCACAGAAGCTTTGTAGTTTAATTAGTCCTATTTGTTTATTTTTGTTGTTGCTGCAATTACCAAAGAAGTCTCCTTCATAAAATCTTTCTCCAGGCTGATATCTTCAGTGTTTTCCCTGAACTTTCTTCAAGGATTTGTATTGTTTCATGCCTTATATTTAAATATTCTATTCATCCTTTTTTTTTTTTTTTTTTTTTGAGACAGTTTCAGTATGTCGCCCTCGGTAGAGTGCTGTGGTGTCACAGCTCACAGCAACCTCAAACTCTTGGGCTTAAATGATTCTCTTGCCTCAGCCGCCCAAGTAGCTGGGACTACAGGTGCCCACCACAACACCTGGCTCTTTTTTTGTTGTAGTTGGCATTATTTAGCTGGCCCAGGTCAGGTTCCAACCTGCCAGCCTCGGTGCATGTGGCTGGCACCATAAGCACTGTGCTACAGGCTGTGAGCCAAAATGAAGATTTTTTTTTCTAAATCTTGAAAGTATGATAATGGTATTTAAATGATGATTACATTGAATCTGTAGATTGCTTTGGAAAGTACAGACATTTTCACATTGTTGATTCTTCCCAGCCATGAGCATGGTATGTTCTTCCATTTGTTAATATCTTCTGGGCCGGGCACTGTGGCTCATGCCTGTAATCCTAGCACTCTGAGAGGCTGAGGAGGATTGATTGAGCTCAAGAGTTTGAGACCAACCAGAACAAAAGCGAGACCCCCCCCCCGCCCGATCTCTACTAGAAATAGAAAAACTGAAGCAAGACAATTGCTTGAACCAAAGAGTTGGAGGTTACTATGAGCTATGATGCCACAGCACTCCACCCAGGGTGATAGCTTGAGACTTTGTCTCAAAAAAAAAAAAAAAAAAAAAAAAACCATATATATATATATTCTGCTTTTTCTTTTCTTAGGGTTTTGTAATTTTCTTTGTAGAGGTCCTTCACCTCTTTTGTTATCTATATTCCTAGGCATTTCATTTTTTTTGAAGCCACTGTGAAGGGGATTGTATCCTTGATTAGCTTCTCATCTTACTTTTATCGGCATATACAAAGGATACTGGTTTGTGGACATTGATTTTATATCCTCAGATATTTCTCTATTTATGTGGTTTTTTAAATTAACTTTTTATTTTGAAATCATTTCTGATTTATACAAAGTTATAGAAATTAGCTTCTTGCTATATTTGCTTTGTTATTCTTTCTCTCCCTCCCTCCTCCCCTACATTTTATTTATTTATTTATTTATTTTTTCTTTGAGACAGAGCCTCAAGCTGTTGCCCTGAGTAGAGTGCTGTAGCATCACAGCTCACAGCAATCTCCAATTCCTGGGCTCAAGCGATTCTTCTGCCTCCGCCTCCCAAGTAGCTGGGACTACAGGTGCCTGCCACAACGCCCAGCTATTTTTTGGTTGCAGCCATCATTGTTGTTTGGCGGGCCCGGGCTGGATGGAACCTGCCAGCTCAGGTGTATGTAGCTGGTACCTTAGCTGCTTGAGCCACAGGCACCCAGCTGTCCCCCACATTTTAGGCAAACGGGTAGACAGATGGATGGCTGATAGCTGTAGACAGGTGGTAGATGGATGAATGATAGATGGTGTGTGGATTGATAGAAATAAAGATAATTTTTTCCCTTGAACCATTTGAAAATATGTTACAAACATGCCTTTTTATTATCTTTTTTGTGGTGGGGGGAGAGACAAAGTATCACCCTGTCACCCAGGCAAGAGTGCTGTGGAGTCAGCCTCGCTCACAGCAACCTCAAACTCCTGGGTTCAAGCGATCCTACTGCCTCAGCCTTCTGAGTAGCTGGGACTACAGGCACCTACAACCACACCTGGCTAGTTTTTCTATTTTTAGTAGCTCTCCCGCTTTGGACCCCCAGAGTGCTAGGATTACAGGCATGAGCCACTTTAACCAGCCCATGTTTATTTTTTACTGGGTACATTATGTATTTATTTGTCTTATGAATATTTTGCATTTCTAAGAAGATACAATCATGAATATAATAGACTCCTGTGTTCTACACCATCTAACTTAACAGAATGTCGCCGTGTCAGACTCCTTTGTGTGTCCCCTCCCCCCCATTCCCCACCCTCCCCTCCAGATTTCCGTGAGTCTGCTGCTGCCATCTCTGAGAATCCACAGGAGTCACATCCAGCCATGTGCATCTCTCTACCCATCGCTTTCCACACTGGGTTTGGGATACTCCATGCCGATTGTGCACCTCACTTGGGCAGTGGCTCACTTTCCTCACAAAGGCTCAGCAAGCAGGAGTTTTTGGCTTTGAGGGCCACAGGGCCGCTGCGACAGCTTCTCAGCTCTGTTTAGCCTGAAGGCAGCTGAAACCAGCTATAGACAGACAACATAGGTGCGTTACACTAAGACTTCGTGGACCTTGCGATTTTAATTTTATACAATTTTGCATCATGAAATATTCTTTTAACTATTTAAAAATGCTGGGTGGCCCTGTGGCTCAGAGGGGTAGAGCGCCAGCCCCGTATGCCGGAGGTGGCAGGTTCAAACCCAGCCCTGGCCAGAAACTGAAAAAAAAAAAAAAAATGCTAGAAAATTTTCTTAGCTTATGGGCTGTACAGAGCAAGGCAATGGATCTCATTTGCTGACATCTGCTTTAATCAAATTTTAGATACGTGTTTTTAGAAATCTCCTCCAGTCATTACATGGATGTGCCTGTTACGTGTCGTAGTGAAACACGTATGTTGTACTGTAGACCTCTTTGCTTTGTTGTGTCCTTAGATGTGCAGAAGTTCTTTAACTTGATCAGGTCTCATTTATTTATTTTTATTGTTGCTGTGATTGCCAGTGGGGTCTTCACAAATTCTTTCCCTAGGCCTATAAGTTTGAGGGGTTTTTTTCTTTTTTTGAGATAGAGTTTCACTTTGTCACCCTCTGTAGAGTGCTGTGGTGTCCCATCTCACAGCAACCTCAAACTCTTGGGCCCAAGCGATTCTTCTGCCTCAGCTTCCCTAGTAGCTGGGACTACAGGCACCTGCCACAATGCCCGGCTATTGTTTTTTTTTTTAAGAGACAGAATCTCCCTCGGTAGAGTCACCCTTGGTAGAGTGCTGTGGCATCACAGCTCACAGCAACTTCCAGCCCTTGGGCTTGGGTAATTCTCTTGCCTCAGCCTCCTGAGTAGCTGGGACTATAAGCACCCACCACAACACCCAGCTATTTTTTGTTGTAGTTTGGCCAGGGCCGAGTTCAAACCTGTCACCCTAGGTATATGGGGCCAGTGCCCTACTCACTGAACCATAGGTGCCTTTGAACTTACCAGCCCTGGTGCATGTGGCTAGCACCCTAACCACTGGGCTATAGGCACTAGCCCTACACTTTCTTCTAAGGTTTTTACAGTTTCATATCTTAGATTTAAATCTTTTATCCATCGTGAGTTAATTTTTGTAAGTGGTAAGAGGTATGCATTCAGTCTTTTACATGTGGCTAACCAGTTCTCCCAGCACCACTTTTTTTTTTTTTTTTTTTTTTTTTTTGGAGACAGAGTCTCACTTTGTCACCCTGGATAGAGTGCTATGGTGTCATGGCTCACAGCAACCTCAGACTCTTGGGCTTGAGCAGTCTTCCTGCCTCTGCCTCCCAAGTAGATGGGACTACAGGCCCCACCACCACACCTGGCTGGTTTTTCTATTTTTAGTAGAGATGGGGGTATTGCTCTTGCTCAAGCTGGTCTCCAACTCCTGACCCTCCCAGAGTGCTGGGATCACAGCCGTGAGTCCCAGTGCTCAGCCAGCAGCACCATTTATTGAGTAGGGATTCTTTTCCCCAATGTATGCTATTGTCTGCTTTGTCAAAAATCACATGCGAGGCGAAATGAGGCTGGTTTCATCTCCAGATTCTCTGTTCTATTGCATAAGTCTATGTCTCTATTTTTGTGTCAGTACTATGCTGTTTTGATTACTATAGCCTTATAGTATAGCCTGAAATCTTATAAAGTGATGCCTCCAGATTTGGTCTTATTTCATAGAATTGTGTTAACTATTTGGATTTTTTTCTGGTTCCATACAAAACATAGAACTATTTTTTCAAGATATTTAAAGTATGATGTTCGGTTTTTTTGTTTTGTTTTGTTTTGTTTTGTCTTTGAGACAGAGTCTCACTTTGTTGCCCTCGGTACAGTGCTGTGGCATCACAGCTCATAGTAACCTCCAGCTCTTGGGTTTAGGCAATTCTCTTGCCACAGTCTCCCAAGTAGCTGGGATTACAGGTGCCCGCCACAACACCTGGCTATTTTGTTGTTGTTGCGGTTTGGCCAGGGCCGGGTTTGAACCTGCCACCCTCGGTATATGGGGCCAGCGCCCTACTCACTGAGCCACAGGCACCACTGATGTTGGTATTTTAATGGGTATTGTTTGTCTTTTTCTTTTTGTCTTTTCTATCTTAATAGGTATCATATTAAATCTGTGGATTGCTCTGGATAGTATAGACATTTTAACAAATGTTGATTCTTCCAAGCCATGAAGATGATATGTTCTTCCATTTGTTAATGTCTTATGCTATTTCTTTTCTCAGGGTTTAATAGTTCTCTCTGTAGAGATCCTTCACATCCTATGTTAAATATATTCCAAGTGGCCAGATGTAGTGTATCACATCTGTAATCCTAGCACTCTGGGAAGGTGAAGTGGGAGGATCCCTTGAGCTCAGGAGTTCAAGACCAGCCTGAGCAAGAGCAAGACCTCATCTCAACTAAAAATGGACAAACTGGCCAGGCATCATGGTGAGCACTTGTAGTCCCAGCTACTAGGGAGCTGAGGCAAGGGGATTTCCTGAGCCCAGGAGTTTAAGATTGCTGTGCGCTATGACACCATGGCACTCTACCTCGGCACAGAGTGAGACTTTGTCTAAAAAATAAATAAACATATATACTATATACTCAAGTATAAGCCGAGTTTTTTCAGCACAAAATTTGTGCTGAGTTCGGGTTTTTCGAACTCGGCTTATACTCAAGTATATAGGGGTGTGTGTGTGTGTATTTCATTTGATTTGATGCTGTTGTAAAGGGTGTTGTGTCTTTGATTTTCTTTTTTTTATTGAGAAAATCTCACTGCATCACCCTTAGTTGAGTGCTGTGGCATCACAGCTCACAGCAACCTCCAACTTCTGGACTTAAGCAATTCTCTTGCCTCAGCCTCCCAAGTAGCTAGGAGTACAGGCACCAGCCACAATGCCCAGCTATTTTTTGTTGTAGTTGCCATTGTGTAGCTGGCCCAGGCCAGGTTCGAACCCGCCATCCTCAGTGTATGTGGCTGGCACCGTAACCACTGTGCTACGGGCACTGAGCCATTTGGTTTGAGTTTTATCTTGACTGTTGTGTATATGAAGGCTACTGATGTGTAGACATCAATTCTATAACCTGAGGGTAGCACCTGTGGCTCGAAGGAGTAGGGCGCCTGCCTCATATGCTAGAGGTGGCGGGTTCAAACCCAGCCCCAGCCAAAAACTGCAAAAAAAAAAAAAAAAAAAAAAAAAAATTCTATAACCTGAGACATTACTGTATGTCTTGTGAATTCCAGGAGTCTCACAGTTGGGTCCTTGGGGTTTTGGAATGAGCTCATATCATTTTGGTTTGACCTCCGCCATCCCCGTGTGAATGCCCTTGATGCCCTTCTCTTGCGTGATTACCTCAAGTAGGACTCTCAGCACTGCGTCAAGTAGCAGTGGCGATAGTGGGCAGCCTTATCTGGCTCCAGTTCTGAGTGTAAATGCTTTCATGGTTTCTCTATTCAGTATCATCTTGGCTATGGGTTTGTCATAAATGGCTTGTAGCAGTTTAAGGAATCTCTGCCAGTTTTCTTAGGTGTTCTTATCAAAAAAGGATGCTGAGGCTCGGCGCCTGTAGTGCAGTGGTTACAGTGCCAGCCATATATACCAGGGCTGGCAGATTCAAACCTGGCCCAGGCCTGTTGAAACAACAATTACAACTGTAACAAAAAAAAAAAAAAAAAATGGCTAGGCATTGTGGCAGGCGTCTGTAGTCCCAGCTACTCAGGAAGCTGAGGCAGGAGAATTGCTTAAGCCCAAGAGTTAGAGGTTGCTGTGAGCTGTGATGCCACAGTACTCTACCCAGGGTGGCATAGTAAGACTCTGTCTCAAAAAAAAAGGATGCTGAATTTTGTGAAATGCTTTTTTCTACATCTGTTGAAAGGATCGTATAGTCTTTGTTTTTACTTCTACTTGTGTGATGAATCATGTTTATAGATGTGCACATTTCGAACCAGCTTTGTCCACCTGGTCATGATGATTTATATTTTTGATGTATAGCTTAATTCTGCTTGCTATGATTTTTTTTTTTTTTTTTTTTTTTGAGACAGAGTCTCACTATGTCATTCTGGGTAGAGTGCTGTGGCGTCACAGCTTACAGCAACCTCAAACTCTTTTTAAGCGATCCTCTTGCCTTAGCCTCCCAAGTAGTGGGGACTACAGGTGCCCGCCACATTGCCCGGCCATTTTTGTTGTTGTTATAGTTGTCATTGTTGTTTAGCAGCCCCGGTGTATGTGGTTGGTGCCCTAGCTGCTGAGCTATGGGTACCGAGCCTGCTTGCTAAGATTTTATTGACTATTTTTGGATCAATATTTATAAACAATATCGGTCTGTCGTTTTCTTTGTTGTGTCCTTTCCTGGTTTGGGTATGAGGTGATATTTGTTCATAAAAGAGTTGGGGAGGGTTCTTTCCTTCTCAATGTTTTGGAATAGATACTGCAGTGTAAGTACAAGCTTTTCTTGGAAGGTTTGGTAGAATTCCGGTGTGAAACTGTCTGGTCTGGGACTTTTTCTTTTTGAGACAAGAGTCTCACTATGTCGCCCTCGGTAGAATGTCGTGGTGTCACAGCTCACAGCAACCTCAAACTCCTGGGCTTAGGTGATTCTCTTGCCTTAGCCTCCCAAGTAGCTGGGACTATAGGCACCCACCACAATGCCCGGCGATTTTTTTGTTGTAGTTGCCATTGTTGTTTGGCAGACCTGGGCCAGGTTCAAACCCACCAGCCCTGGTGTATATGGGTGGTGCTCTAGCTGCTGAGCTACGGCCTGAGCCCTGGGACTTTTTTTTGTTGGAAGTTTTTTTATTGTTTCAATTTCGGTGCTTAGTATTGGTCTATTCAAGAGTTCTACTTCTTCCTGGTTCAGTCTGGGGAGGTAGTGTGATTCTAGGTATTTGTCCATTTCCTCCACATTTTCAAATTTCTGGTCATAGAGATTTTTGTAGTATTTGGTGGTAATATTTTGTATTTCTGTGGTATCTTCTTATTTCCCCATTTTTATTTCTGATGAAGCTTATTAGAGATCTTACTTTTCTTTTCTGGTTAACCTGGGCAAGGGTTTATCAATTTTGTTTATCTTTTCAAAGAACCAACTTTTTGTTTCATTAATCTTCTGAATGGTTCTTTTGTTCTTGATTTCGTTTAGTTCTGCTCTCATCTTGGTTATTTCTTTTCTTCCACTGGATTTGGGATTTCATTGCTCTTCCTTTTCCAGTTCCTTCATTAGGTTCTTTTTTTTTTTTTTTTTTTTTTTTTGAGACAGAGTCTTACTCGGTCACCCTGGGTAGAGTGCTGTGGCATCATCACTCATACCAACCTCAAACTCCTGGGCTCTTGTGATCCTTCTACCTCAGCTGCCTGAGTAGCTGGGACTATAGACACTGGTCACAACACCTGGTCAGTTTTTCTACTTTTAAAAGAGATGGGGTCTCACTCTTGCTCAAGCTGGTCTTGAACTCCTGAGCTCAAACAATCCACCTGCCTCAGCCTCCAGAGTGCTGGGATTATAGGCGTGAGCCATTGCACCCGGCCTTCATCTTCATCTTTCTTTGCTGTTGCTGGCATCCAGGGAGTGACACATGAAGGGCAAGAATGTACACCTGTTACTCAGTGAAAATTGAAACGCTAGTTGGACTTGGGCCAGCAATGCTCTGCCGCAGCAGTGGTAGTGCTCTCTCGGGCGCCTAGGAAGAGGTGAAGGTGGGGTTGGTCCAGGGCCCTCCTTGCTGCTCATGGCTGTGTTAGTCCAGCCACACCGAGTCCTTCTCTCTGTTCTTTGCTGTGTTCCTTTCACGCCCCTCAAGTGACTTCCTATGTGTTCCCTATTGGCTGCTTCTCCTCAGTCTTTCCTGCGGGGCAGGCTGGAGTTAAGCACTGAGATTCAGGTGGGCAGATGGGTAGCAGCTGACCACAGAAGATGCAGGCCTTGCCCAGAGGGATGGGGGCTCTTGCCTTGGGCCAGGGCCATGCACGACCGTCCTGGCTGTGCAGAGGAAGCTCCTGACGGCTAGGTGCTCAGTGCTGTCAGGTGTGAGAAGGACTTAAACCGACTTTAGGAAGCATGTCACATCTGTCCCGGCTAGTGAAAGCAAGTGTGGCCTTTCCTTTTGGCCTGTCATCCAGTGAAGAGAGTCCCTACCTAATACAGAAGTTGGGGGGTGGCATTTCTTCCTACTCTGATGGGAAAGCTCATTGGCTTACACCATTGGTGACACATGAAACTCGAATTCCTTTCTTTTGAATTTCCATGCCAGGATGCTGACAATGCCAAGAAAGGATGGTTTTCTGAAGACTTGGGAAAGAGCCGACCCCACTTGACACAGATGCTCAGCAGAGAGGATGCTACACAAGGCCATAAGGCAGCAGCAGCGCTGCCCGTTCAGGTGGGTGCTGGGGTGGCTGGGCACTCAGTGCCAGGTGAGGCTAGGGACCTGGGAATCCCATCACACAAGCTTATCTCAAGTGATTAGTGGGCCCCAGAAGGGTACTAGGACAGGGGTACCAGGACACCTGAAGGCAATGGCTTCCCTCTGTGCCTTCAGTTCAGCATCTGTCCTTCAGTTCATCCCATACTTGGTCCTGGCTGGATAGCTCCAGCCCTGAGCTTGTTTTGTCCTTCATTTTTTTATTATTATTTGTCTTCTTAGAGCTGCTTAGTTCTAGAATTGTTCCATCCTTTAAATGTTGAGAGGAGGCTTGGTGCCCATAGCACAGTGGGTAGGGCGCTGGCCACATGCACTGGGGCTGAAGGGTTCGAACCCAGCCCGGGCCAACTAAACAATAATGACAACTACAACAAAAAAAAAGCTAGGCATTGCGGCGGGCACCTGTAGTCCCACTTACTTGAGAGGCTGAGGCAAGAGAATAGCTTATGCACAAGAGTTTGAGATTGCTATGAACTGTGACTTCATGGCACTCTGCCAAGGGCAAACATAGTAAGACTCTGTCTCAAATAAATAAGTAAGTAAATGTTCAGAGGAGCCTGTGATTTAGGCACTGTCCACACCCTGTGTTCCCAGAGCTTGGATGCACTTGCCTGAGTGGGCTCTAGTGCCCCTCCTGGCAGCTGAGAGATGCCCCCGTCCTCTGCCTGGTCAATAGAGAGGGGGGCAGGGAGCATCATTGCTCCTGCAGGGTGGCTTTCAAGGATGATATGTCTTTTCTAACATTTGTAGAAGCAACATAGAATCCCCACAGTGACCTGCAAACCAGCTCCTCAGAAAGAAAACAGGTCCCCAAAGCCACTGCAGGATCAAGAATTCTCTGAAAAAAATGGCCACCACTCCCAAAGGTCGTCGTCAGTTGCCAGCAGTTCTCTCCAGGACACATGGAAGCTGTTGGACCTGGGGTCCAGCCCTTCTGGCCTCACCTCTCAGGACGACACCACTCCAGGTAGGCAGGGGCGCTGTCCCCTGGCCAGGACATGGTACAGTAATCCTCAGGCTGATATGGACAGTCAGTACTAGCCCTCTTTCTACACATTGAAATTCCTGTGTTTGGTTTAATAATATACAAATCCCAAGGTCTCCTCACTGTTCCCTTGCACTGGAGTCCTTTCCACACTAAACACTGCCAAGCCCAGGAGGGCAGCAGCCACAGCTCCCATCTCAGTGCCTGCGGAGGCCTGTTACTGAGAGGAGGTGGGCAGTCCTGCTTTGCAGCCCTCCCCCAGGCCCTTCTCTGTCTGGCACCTGTCTGGCAGGTGCTCACGCTAGTGGTTTTCATGAGGTTTTAGGGGAGTCCACCAGAGTGGCCCACCACTGGGGAGCCCCAGGAGACTGCAGGAGGAAGCATGTGTGTCCAGGTGGTCCAGGATGTGTCAACTCAAGTTGCGAATGGAGGACCCAAACAAGGGCCATCCTGCTTCAGCTGTGGGGAGTATCTTTCTCTGGTGTCCATCCTGGAGATGGACCTTCTGTCACCTAGGCTTTTTCTTTTCTGTGGACATTTGAAGGTTTCTCTTGCCCTTTGGCATCACAGATAATGTTACAGTGAACAGCCTTTGTGTATGCTGCCAGGCAGGCACCAAGGGTGTGGAGATTCTGGGGGCCGGTTTTGCCACAAGCATCTGTGCCTCTCCTTCCAGAGGACGGAGGATGCTGTCATGTGGAGAACACTGTCCCTCCAGAGGATGCTGTCACACAGAGGATGATGTCACACCAAAGGATGATGTCACACAGAGGACATTGTCACACAGGAGGACACTGTCACGTAGGAGGACGCTGTCATGTGGAGGATGCTGTCACGTGGAGGATGATGTCACACAGAGGACACTGTCACACAGGAGGATGATGTCACATGGAAGATGTTGTCATGTGGAGGATGCTGTCACACTGCAGGATGATATCATGCAGAGGACACTCACACAGGAGGATGCTGTCACACGGAGGATGCTGTCACACCAGAGGATGATGTCACATGGAGGATGATGTCACGCTGAGGATGCTGTCACACAGGAGGATGTTGTCACATGGAGGATGCTGTCATGCAGAGGACTCTGTCACATGGAGGACGCTGTCACACCAAAGGACACTGTCACACAGGAGGATGATGTCACATGGAGGACACTGTCACGTGGAGGATGATGTCACATGGAGGATGCTGTTATGTGGAGGATGCTGTCATACCAGAGGACACCATCACACAAAGGACGATGTCACATGGAGGATGCTGTCACATGGAGGATGGTGTCAGAGGACACTGTCACACGGAGGATGCTTTCACACAGGAGGATGATGTCACATGGAGGATGCTGTTACGTGGAGGATGCTGTCATACCAGAGGACACTGTCACATGGAGGATGCTGTCACACAGGAGGATGATGTCACATGGAGGATACTGTCACGTGGAGGATGATGTCAGAGGACACTGTCACACGGAGGATGCTGTCACACAGAAGGATGATGTCACATGGAGGATGCTGTCACACCAGAGGATGCTGTCACACGGAGGACATTGTCACGATGAGGATGCTGTCACATGGAGGATGCTGTCTCCTGTTCCAGCACCAACCTTAGGAGAGATGCCAGTGCACTGTGGTCAGACCCCGGCCTCTGCCACCCTGGTTGCTGTGTTGAGTGTCTTTCTGTGAGGGGGCCGTACATCTTTTCAGACATTTACAACCTTAGTTTTGATCCTTTCTAGGTTTTGTGAAGTATTTAGGCTACTCCGTGCTTATTTCCCCATTTCTTCTGATTCAGCTGAGATTTCCTTTTTTCTGTGTAAATCCACGGTCCATTTGGATTTACCAAGTGGATTGAACAGTCCACCATTATCACAGTGCCTGTTAGGAGGTTGGGACCAAACTCTGCTTTGGGTGCTGTCCCCCCACCAGTATCCTGCTGGTCTGAAACCCACATGACCTGTGGTGCCCATGTCCATGCATGGCCTCTAGGCTGCCTGTGCTCTCCAGACAACTCTCTCATCCTCTCCACCCACCGTAGAGTTGCCATCACTCCCTCGTCCCTGCTAGTGTCAGGCTCACGTGGGCAGTCCTCTCTACACCTCTTTCTCATAATCCTATTGGTTATTTTCGTTTATTTTCGACATAGTCTCTGGACTCAGTTCATCTGAGTCTGATTCCCTTAGCACCACCCTAGACTCTATCGCTGCTTTTCTTGGATTTCACAAACTGAATTCTGACCTGGGGGAAATGACATTGTGTGGGTGTAAGTTTTCTGCTCTTGTGTGCTCCAGCTTTGCCCTCACCTTAGCATTGTATTTATTTTTGTCATTTTGTTTTGTTTTGTTTTGTTTTGTTTTTTTGTAGAGACAGAGTCTCACTTTATCACCCTCAGTAGAGTGCTATGGCATCACACAGCTCACAGCAACCTCCAACTCCTGGGTTTAGGAGATTATCTTGCCTCAGCCTCCCGAGTAGCTGGGACTACAGGCGCCCGCCAGAATGCCCAGCTATTTTTTTGTTGCAGTTTGACCAGGGCCAGGTTTGAACCTGCCACCCTTGGTATATGAGGCCGGCGCCCTACCCGCTGAGCCACAGGCGCCGCCCATGAATTTTTTTTTGTTGTTGTTGTTGAGAGAGTCTCAAGCTGTTGCCCTGGGTAGAGGGCTGTGGCGTAATAGCTCACAGCAACCTCCATCTCTTGTGCTCAAGCTCTTCTTGCCTCAGTTTTTTCTATTTTTAGTAGAGATGGGGGTCTCACTTTTTACTCAGGCTGGTCTCAAACTCGTGAGCTCAGGCAGTCCACCTGCCTGGGCCTCCCAGAGTGCTGGCTGGGATCACAGGCAAGAGCCACCATGCCCAACCTGAAGAAGTGAATCTTGACTGTCTGTTGGCCCCTCCATAGTACAGTGGCATCTTTATTGTGCTGCGAGGAAAGAGCTGTCACCTAGAATCCACACCTGGAGAAATCTTCCACTAATGAGGGCCAAAATGACTTTTCAGGTGATAAAAACTGAGGAATTTGTCACCAGTGCTCTCTCTCACTGGACATGCAATAGAGCAGGGATCAGCATCCTTATTGTGCAAAGAGCTAGATGACAAATGTTCTGGGCCTTGTGCCCACGTGGTCTCCTCTGGAGCTACTGAGCAGGAAAGGCAACTTGTTGAGAGACCCACAACTGGTGTGCAGGGGAGGCCATAGGTCTATTCATACCCAGTGAAGTTCAGATGTTTATTCTTGTCTTTTTGGAAGGGAAGGAGGATGAAGAATACAGGTGTCCATGTTTGGGGGACAGTGGTGCTAGACAGGACACCTTATAAATGATTCTTTTTGCAAATTTTTTTTTTTAGACAGAGCCTCAAGCTGTCACCCTGGGCTCACAGCAACCTCCAACTCCTAGGCTTAAGCAATTCTCTTGCCTCAGCCTCCCAAGTAGCTGAAACTACAGGTGCCCACCACAATGCCTGGCTATTTTTTGGTTGTAGTTGTCATTGTGGTTTGGCAGGCCCAGGCTGGGTTCGAACCCACCAGCTCTGGTGTATGTGGCTGGCGCCTTATCCGCTTGAGCTACAGGTGCTGAGCCTCTTTTTGCTAATCAAAGTAACCTGAGGGGCAGGTATTATGTGTCAACGATTTGGGCCAGGTCTGGTTGCAACCTTGGTCGTGTTCTCTTGCAGTACTGAGATAGCTGGGGGAAGGGAAGACCACTTGCTTCTCCAAGGGCCTGCTACTTTCTGAGGGCCTTAATTCTAAATACCAAGGAGTTATACTTTGGGGTAAAATTTCCTGAGCTCCTTCAGTATATTTTATAATAAAAGGTTTGCTTGTTTTTTTTTTTTTTTTTCAAGGCAGAGTATCTGTTATCCTGTCTCGAGTTCCGTGGCATCATCATAGCTCATGGCAACCTCAAACTTCTGGGCTGAAGTAATCTTCCTAAATAGCTGGGAGTACAGGTGCCCACTACCACATCTGGCTAGTTTTTCTATTTTTTATTTTTCTATTTTATTTTATTTTATTTTATTTTTTGAGATAAAGCCTCACTTTTATTTTATTTATTTATTTATTTATTTTTGAGACAGAGTCTCACTATATCGTCCTCAGTAGAGTGCTGTGGCGTCACAGCTCACAGCAACCTCAAACTCTTGGGCTTAAGTGATTCTCTTGCCTCGGCCTCCCAAGTAGCTGGGACTACAGCTGCCTGCCACAACGCCTGGCTATTTTGTTGTTGTAGTTGTCGTTGTTTGGTAGGCCCCATGCCAGATTCAAACCCACCACCTTCAATGTATGTATGTGGCTGGCACCCTAGCCTCTGAGCTACAGGTGCCAAGTCAATTTTTTTAATTTTTTTGAGACAGAGTTTTGCTTTGTTGCCCTTGGTAGAGTGCCATAGAGTCATATAGCTCATAGCATCCTTACACTCCCAAGCTCAAATGATCGTCCTGCCTCAGCTTCCCAAGTACCTGGGACTACTGGTGCTCATCACAACACTCGGCTATTTTTTTTTTTAAAGATAGAGTCTCACTCTTGCTCAGGCTGGTCTCCAACTCCTGAGCTCAAGCAATCCACCTGCCTCGGCCTCCCAGAATGGCAGGATTACAGGTGTGAAGCACTGGCCTATAATAAAAAGTTTTCAAGAGGGAAGAAATGGTCACCTGCCTCCTGTGTGGGGGTGGGGAACCAGGAAGGTCATGAGAGAGAAGTGGCAGCGACCCCTGTTCTCTGCAAAGTGAAGGTCACTGGTGGTGCTAAGTGTGGTCTTGATGGCACTGTCATCCCACCTTCCTGGCTGAAGGGGCTTGAGGAGCAGGTGGGACAATGTAGGAATCTTTGCTCTGAAAGCAGCAGTTAAAAGAGCCAATATTAGGCTGGGTGCAGTGGCTCACATCTGTAACCCCAGCACTCTGGGAGGCCAAGGCAAGAGAATCCCTTGAGCTTAGGAGTTCGAGACCAGTCTGAGCAAGAGCAAGACCCTGTCTCTACTAAAAGTAGAAAAACTACATGTGTTGTTTTTCTATTTATTCCTACCTTTTTGGAGGGGAGGGAGGATGAGGAGAGTAAGGTGGGCTCTTGTGGTCCTAGCTACTCAGGAGGCTGAGGCAAGGGGATCAACTCAGGAGGCTGAGCCTAAGAATTTGAGGTTGCTAGCCAGGCACAGTGGCTCACACCTGTGGTCCCAGCACTTGGAAGGTTGAGGTGGGCGGGTTGACTGAGCCAGAGCGAGATCTTGTCTCTAAAAAATAGCCAGGCATTGTGGTAGGTACCTGTAGTCCCTGCTACTTGGGAGGCTGAAGCAAGAGGATCACTTGAACCCACAAGTTTGAGGTTGCTGTGAGCTAAGACATCACGGCACTCTACCAAGAGTGACCAAGTAAGACTCTGTCTCAAACAAAAAAAGAATTTGAGGTTGCTGTGAGCTACGATGGCACAGCACTCTACCAAGGGTGACAAAATAAGACTCTATCTCAAAAAAAAAACTAAATAATTGAGTAAATAAATAAATGATAAATTAAATAAAGTAAAAGGGAAACTCTGTTTCCAAAAATAACATAAAATACAAAAATAAAAAATAGAAAAACTAGCCAGGCATGGTAGTGGGCACCTGTAGTTCTAGTTACTTGGGAGGCTAAGGCAGGAAGATGGCTTGAGCCCTGGAATTTGAGGTTGCCATGGGCTAGGTTGAGACCATGGCACTTTAGTCTGAGTGGCAGACTAAGACTCTGTCTCCAAAAAAAATAAAAAATAAAAGAGGCAATATTTGAGGAGGAGTATTGGGAGGGTTTCAACAGTTGGCAGAGTTATAGCCCGTTGGTATCACATGGGGACCCCAGGGACCAGCGTGATTCCAGAGGCGGAGGCAGGCAGTCTCAGAAGAGAAGCCTGGAACAGGCTGGGGTTGGCATTCAGTGCCCATGGGCCGGGCTGGCCCTGGACAGAACAGGCGGCAGAGGGTGGGCACTGAGCAGGCAGGTTGGTGGAGATAGGAACTGTATTTGCCCAGCCTGCAGGCCGGGACACCCGGTCAGAGACAGAGGCACATAGAGGTGGCAGTGTGAGGGCAGCCTGAGTCTTCATCATGGGCCTGCAGAAGTGCGTGGGGGCATCCATGGCTGCTGCTGCTGCTACCCACACACCTGGGAAGATAGACTCTGGACCAGCAGCCACGTGCCCCAGCCATGCAGGCAGGCATGGGACCCGTTGTAAGTCCACTGGCAGGAAACGGGTTCTTCTTTAACGGTGACGCACAGCCACAGGCTCTGAGCAAGAAAGGAGAGGCTTGTGGAAAGAGCGTTTGTGAAATGGCCATTTGTCAAGTCAGGGAGCAAACCTGGTAGGGAGTGGGCTGCCATGCAGCGTGAGTCCTACAGAAAGGAGGTAGCTTGTGGCTGCATGTGACAACAGAGGTCATCCTGGGGTAGAAAGCATGGCTGCAGGAATGGCTCCAAGTGCCACCACAGAGCAATCCTGAGTGGCAGCTGGAACCCTGACAGGGCGCTTGGCTGCCCCCAGGCTAAGAGGAGTGGATACCATGGACCAGTTAAGGTGGTGTGGCCATAAGTTCCAGATAGCCTGTGCCAGTGCTGTAAAACCCAGCTCCTACCCTCACCTCCCTGTGACATCCATGAGGTACGACATATCCCTGGGACATATCCCAGGTGAAGCAGTGCCTTGAGCACCCAGGACCTCCCACACACGGTCTCTGCAGTGGGACATGCTGATAAGACAGGAGTATATTGGCTGTCATGACCCAAGGTGAGCAGGCCCAGGGTAGCCCCTGGGCCTCCACCCTCCTGGTGGTGCCAAGAAGGTTGCAGCAGCTCCCAGCATCTCAGCAGAAGGTAGAAGGTGTCCTTTCTCCTTGTGCCTCTTTTCTTTTAATTGAAGATTCCCAGGAGCTCCCAGGAGACCGACCCTCTGGCTCTCCATCTTGCTGACTGTGCAGGTCACAGGAGGATTGTTTTAGACTCTGCACCCCAGGAGTGAAGTCCCCTCCCTGAGAGCCTGCAGTCCAAGACTGACCAGCTGGGCGCTCCCGGCAGGAAAGCTAGGAGGAGTGGCAGGTTTTCTCATGGGCTGTGCGGGCCACCGGGCCACGGGGCCAGAGGGGGAAGGCTGGTATTTCTCTAGCAGCTCTTTCATAATAAAAAGTAAGAAAGATGCATTTCAACATAGGGTCCATGGGCTTTTGGTTCTCCTTATGAAAGTTTTAGCTGAGAGGAAAAGATTGAAAGTTTTGGCTTGTTACCTACGGCAGTGTGGTTATGGCACCAGCCACATGCACCAAGGCTGGCAGGTTCAAGCCCGGCCGGGGCCAGCTAAACAACAATGACAACTACAACAAGAAAATAGCTGGGCGGTTAGCCACGTGTTGTGGCAGGCGCCTGTAGTCCCAGCTACTCGGGAGGCTGAGGCAAGAGAATCGCCTAAGCCCAGGAGTTGGAGGTTGCTGTGAGCTGTGACTCCACGGCATTCTACCAAGGGTGACATAGTGAGACTCTGTCTCAAAAAAAAAAAAAGAAAAAGAAAATAGCTGGGCATAGTGGTAGGTGCCTGTAGTACCAGCTACTTGGGAGGCTGAAGCAAGAGAATCACTTAAGCCTAAGAGTTTGAGGTTGCTGTGAGCTGTGACACCACAGTACTCTACTAAGGGTGACATAGTGAGACTGTCTCAAAAAAAAAAAAAAAAAGATTGAAAGTTTTAATGTAGCTTAGTTCCTTAATTATCTGTGAAGTTTCTTTATGCTCTTGTGTCTTGACTATGTTAGCATGAATAATTACCGGTATATTTTTGCTTTGTATGGGTATATATTTTTAAAACCTCAAAAACTCGGCGGCGCCTGTGGCTCAGTGCGTAGGGCGCCAGCCCCATATGCCGAGGGTGGCAGGTTCAAACCCAGCCCTGGCCAAACTGCAACAAAAAAATAGCCGGGCGTTGTGGCGGGCACCTGTAGTCCCAGCTACTCGGGAGCCTGAGGCAAGAGAATCGCTTAAGCCCAGGAGCTGGAGGTTGCTGTAAGCTGTGTGATGCCACGGCACTCTACCAAAGGGCCATAAAGTAAGACTCTGTCTCTATTAAAAAAAAAAAAAGAAAAGGAAAAAAAAAAAAGTATTTGTGAGCTAAGCAAGCACATGTGAGAGGACAAGGTCTCTGGCAGGTCGACCCTGGGCACAGCGCAGCCCGGGGCATCCCCCCACAGCAGTGTAGCTGCCTTCTACATGCCTTTCTGCAATTCAGTGCACTGTGAGCAACAGAGTGTGAGCCGGGCACAGCCTGAGCAGAGTGGAAAGTGGGAAGGAGCTTGCCAGAGACGGCAGCTCTGCGGCCTCTGTGAGTAGTGTGGCCTGAGGGCTGCTGCAGCCACACATTCAAAGGGGTGACAGGCAATAGCTCTGCAGCAGCAGGCCCCCAGCCCCACCCAGTTCTGGGATGGGGCAAGAGCTAGCCCTGCCTCCCTACTGTGCACACTGCTCCTTTACCAGCCTGTCCGAGCCCCACAGTGACCAGTCCCAAGGCAGGCCTGGACAGCACCCCTGGTGCAGCTCCTGGGTGGATTCCCCTTGGAGCCAGGCCTCCTGTCTCCAGGCCTTTTTGGTACAGCGACAAGTTTCCTGCAGCCTGGGTGTGAGCCTAACACAAGGGCAGCCAGTTAGAAAGAAGGGTAGAACTCCACCTACGCCACCTCCCTGCCCTCTTCCCCTGCCTCCACACCCGTGCCTGTGTGAATGCCACTTGCAGGCACCTCAGCACCTGCTGCCCCAGAGCCCTTCCAGGGGTCCCGTCTCCCACCCAGCTTCCTCCCTCCTTGCACTGGCCCAGGCCACCTATTTTTCCTACTTATCTGGATTCTGTCTGCTTCCAGAATGCCCCTGAGGGTGGGGCATAGTCCTTAATCCTTATCCTCCAGGCTCAATCACTGAGTACAGGGAGATAACTGAAGAATGGGGGTGTGGGCCCTATGTCACTGCCCAGAGGTTTACAGAGTGTGTGACTGATTGTTCAGAGGGAGCTGCCCTGACTCGGCCTCAGGAGCATCCAGCTCCACGTTCTGCTTTGCTCCTTTGACTAGTCATTAGAAAAGTGTAGGACTTCAAAAATAGACACTTCTTCGTTAGGAGTATTAAATACTAAAAAGGCAGCTGTTTTCACCAAGTCAAAGTAACCTTTAGTATAATTCCTTTTTTTTTTTTTTTTTTTAATGAAACAGAGTGTCACTCTGTCACCCTGGGTAGAGTGCTGTGGTTTAGTCACTGCTCACAGCAACCTCTAACTCCTAGGCTCAAGGGATCCTCCTGCCTCAGCCTCCCAAGTAGCTGGGACTTCAGATGCTTTAGTGTTATTCTAGTGAAAATACGGAGTTTCTCTTGAATTCAAATAAGTGGATTTTGGGGCTCGGCCTGTGGCTCAAGGAGTAAGGCACCAGCCCCATATACCAGGGGTGGCCCAGCCCTGGCCAAAACTGCAAAAAAAAAAAAAAAAAAAAGTGGATTTTGAAGTTCCAGAGCAATAAAATACAAGGGAAAGAGATAATTATCTGATCTAGCCTTCCTAATGTCATGACACAAACTAAAAGACACAGGCAGTGGGCAGTGGGAATGGTGGGTCTGCAGGGGCACTGCTCAGCCCCCACCGTCTGCCAACACAAGTCTCAGGAAGCCAAATGATTGAGAGAGGGTTGTCCTTGTGTGTGAGTGAAGAAATCACAAATTTCTAAGATAATTTATTTACCTCAAAAAAAATCACTCCAGGCTTGGCACCAGTAGCTCAGCGGTTAGCCAGCCACATACACCAGGGCTGGCAGGTTTGAACCCGGCTGAGGCCTGCCAAACAACAATGACAACTACAACAAAAAAATAGCCGGGCGTTGTGGCAGGTGCCTATACTCCCAGCTACTTGGGAGGCTGAGGCAAGAGAATTGCTTTAGCCCAAGAGTTTGAGGTTGCTGTGAGCTGTGATACCACAGCACTCTACTGAGGGAACATAGTGAGACTATCTCAAAAAAAAAATCAAACTGGCTGGCACCTATAGCTCAAGCAGCTAAGGTGCCAGCCGTATACACCAGAGCTGGCAGGTTCGAATCCAACCTGGGCCTGCCAAACAACAATGACAACCACAACCAAAAAATAGCTGGGCGTTGTGGCAGGCATCTGTAGTTCCAGCTACTTGGGAGGCTGAAGCAAGAGAATCGCCTAAACCCAGGAGTTGGAGTTTGCTGTGAGCTATGACGACACAGCACTCTACCCAGGGAAACAGCTTGAAGCTCTGTCTCAAAAAAAAAAAAAAAAAATCAAACTGAAAAGATATTCAGCAGCACAACAAAAGCCAGTCATACACAGATACCTCCCGCAAGTCAGGATGAGGTTCTAGAACAGGCGTCCTCAAACTGTTTAAACAGGGGGCCAGTTCACTGTCCCTCAGACCGTTGGAGGGCCGAACTATAGTTAAAAAAAAAAACAAAAAACTATGAACAAATTCTATGCACACTGCACATATCATATTTCGAAGTAAAAAAAACAAAACAGGAACAAATACAATCACACTGCCTCATGTGGCCCGTGGGCCGCAGTTTGAGGACCCCTGTTCTAGAAAGTAGAGGCAGACCTTTGGCTTCACCCACAAAGAAGCACCAGGTGTGTGCCAGGGCCATGTCTCCCCCTGGACTTTGGGACTATGTGAGTGATGGCCTCCCAGGGCCCAAGCAGGCCCCTCACTTGAGCTCTGCTTTGTAGTGAGGCCTCCCAGAGAAGCAAGTGCAGTGCCCTCCTCCTCCCCCTCCTCTTCTCCTTCCTCCCTTCCTCTCCCCTCCCCTTCTTCCCTTCTCCCTGTCCTCCCCTCCCTTTCTTCTCCTTCCTCCTTCCCCTCCTCTCCCCTCATCCCCTCGCCCCCCCCACCAGCCCCCAGAACAGCTCTCTGAGTCTGAGTCTGTTTGTAGGTGTGTGTGTCCTCTTTTCTCCACACAGAGATGTGGCAGCTGCTCTTTGTGTGTTCTGCCTTACAGCACTTTGTCACTGGCCTACAGTGCTGAGCAGTCCCAGGGTTCTGCTGAGGGTCAGTACCAGGAGGGAGCAACTGGGTCAGAGGAGCAAGCCCTGTGCACAGAGAGGTGTCACCAGGCTGCCTGGGCACTCTGGGCTGGACCTCTGCTCCTGGCTGCAGAGTGTAGGAGCCTTTCCTCACTCCAACACCACTGGGTTTTATCAAATACTTTCTTTTTCTTTGCCAATCTGATAAGTGAAAACTGATACCTCCTCATTGGTTTTAATTTAGTTTTTAAACCTTCACCAGCCACTTCATATGTCTGCGTTAAGGTTTTATTGCCCTTTTGAGAGGTGACTGGGACAGCTAATAACAGGTGTTTGTTGCGACCTCTAAAAGTCAGCAATGTAGTCTGGGTGAGGTGGCTCATGCCTGTAATCCTAGCATTCTGGGAGGCCAAGGCCAGTGGATTGCTTGAGCTCACAAGTTTGAGACCAGCCTAAGCAAAAAGCAAGACCCCCATCTCTACTGAAAATAGAAAAACTGAGGCAAGAGAATCGCTTGAGCCCAAAAGTTGGAGGTTGCTGTGAGCTATGACTCCACAGCACTCTACCCAGGGTAACAGCTTGAGACTCTGTCTCAAAAAAAAGTCAGCAATGCAGAGGGGAGATAATAGTGTCCTAGAAAGGGCCTTCCCAGCGGGGGGTGCAGCAGGCCCATTCCTACAAACAGAGGCAAGGCTGACAAGCTGATAGCCAGGACCTAATGGGGTCCACCATGCTAAGGTATGGCAAGCCCAAGGCACAAAGCTGCTGTGAGGGGCACAGGCCACTGAGTGACCACTCAGGGTCTCAAGGCCTATAGCCAGGATCCCAGCCTGGATTTCTGGAAAAGACAGGCCAGCACAGGGGTGAGGGGGTGGGGGGCTAAGGTCACTCAGGGATCAAAGGGGACAATGGCAGGACCCTAAGGAATGCAGCTGCCAGAGTGGGGGGAGAGGTGACCAGAGGTTGGGGGAGGCTGGCCATGTCTGTGGCTTGCTGTTGGGACTCAGCAGACCTGAGAGGCCCCCTTGACTGCTCCCTGGAAAATGGGGAAGCTCCTTTATCCTCCTCCCCATACCCCATACCCCCAAACTGAGAATGATAGTTTAGGAATAAAAAGGGATACAACTTGAAAAGGTTCCAAGGTGCTGGCTCTTTTTTCTTTAATTTTTTTTTTTTTTTTTTTTTTTTTTTTGAGACAGAGTCTCACTATGTTGCCCTTGCTAGAGCGCACAGCTCACAGCAACTTCAAACTCTTGGGCTTAAGTTATTCTCTTGCCTCAGCCTCCTGAGTAGCTGGGACTGCAGGCGCCCGCTGCAACACCCGGCTATTTTGTTGTTGCAGTTGTCATATGTTGTCTAGCAGACCCTGGGCCAGGCTCAAACCCACCTGCATTGGTGTACATGATCAGCGCCTTGCCCACTGAGCTACAAGAGCCACCTAAAATTTTATTCTTTTGAAAATTATATTACATTTATCTGAAAATTTTGAAATTTTTCCTTTAAAAAAACAGTTGCACAGGCTGGGGTAGGGTGGCTCATGCCTGTAATCCCAGCACTCTAGGAGGCTGAGGCAGGAGGATCCCTTGAACTCAGGAGTTCAGACCAGCCTAAGTAAGAGGGAAAACACATCTCTACAAAAAAGCAAAAAATTCACTGGGCATTGTGGTGGGCTCCTGTAGTCGCAGCTCCTTGGGAGGCCGAGACAGTTTGCTATGCTGTAAGCTATGATGCCATAGCATTCTACCCAGGGTGCAGGGTGAAACTCTGCCTCAAAAACAAAACAAAACAAAACAAAAAATAAGTTGCACAAAACGTTAAGATAGGGTATCTGATCCTGTTAACTGGCTGCTAACACAAAGTTATCTTTTCAACACCCCTTATATAATGAGATCATTTCTGTGCAGATCTATGTGTTGAGGACACCTTGTTGCCAGGCTTTTCTTATCTAATGATCCAGAGGAAAACAACAAAAACAACCACTTCCCATTGGGCAGCCTGAAAGTTTGTGCGTCCCCCTTCCCAGTGCTTAGCACATGCCTGCACGGCCTCACCTGCTCAGGCCCCAGCAGCTCCTGGAGGTCAGAAGCCCAGGTCCTATGCTGCGATGAGGACCAAGTTCACAGTTACATGGCCCCAGCTGGCCCTCTGCAGACCTGGAGCCTGCCCTGCAGGAAAGGTCCCAGATGCCTGTGCCCAGGGTGCCAGTCAGTGGGCCAGCTAGAAAGAGGTGGCCAGCCATGCCCTGGGGTTGTAGCCCAGCAGACTGGGTCTCCACAGAGGCTGAGGGCGACTCCACCCACAGTTAACTCTGTGGCAATGCAGCTCCCACAATCTTCCGATCTTCAAGAGAAGCTAGAAATCATGCTTTTTATATAAAAAACTCCGTTGTTTTTTGATATAAAACATTATATTTGTAATGTTTCACTTACAAAATATTGGCAACTAGTTAAAACAAAACCAGATGGGGCCAAATCACAATCCTGTTTGGGAGCTGCACACCCCTAAGGGTGGAACAGGACCTTCTGGACCTCCTGGCCTACACTGTGATGTGTGGCCTAGGGTTCCTGCTTACAGTTTAAGGGTTTGGCAGCACATGGTAGTTGCAAAGTAAAAGTGGAATTCTCTTTACTCTCAAGAGTCATATAGGTAAAAAGCCAAGGCCGGAAATAGCTGGGTGTTGTGGCGGGCGCCTGTAGTCCTCCAGCTACTCAGGAGGCTGAGGCAAGAGAATCGCCTAAGCCCAGGAGTTGGAAGTTGCTGTGATCTGTGACACCACAGCACTGTACTGAGGGCGATAAAGTGAGACTCTGTCTCTTAAAAAAAAAAAAAAAAAGTAGCCAAGGCAGATGTGTAGACACGTAATTAAGATATGAAGCCAGTGTGCAGCTGGGTGCAGGGGCTCACACCTGTAATCCCAGCACTCTGGGAGGCCAAGGTGGGTGGATTGCCTGAGGTCACAGGTTCAAGACCAGCTCAAGCAAGAGCAAGACTCTGTCTCTAAAAAATAGCCAGGTGGGTGGTGGGTGCCTGTAGTCCCAACTACTCAGGAGGCTGAGACAAGGGAATCCCTTGAGCCCAAGAGTTTGAGGTTGCTGTGACACCACGACACTCTACCAGGGGCGACCAAGTAAGACTCTGTCTCAAAAAAAAAAAAAAAAAATTAAAGCCAGTGTGACAAGTGCCATCTGGCTTCTTATACCCATTTACTGTGAATCCTGCAGGTGCCATATATCCAGGGTGATCCCATCTCCTCATCTCCCTTCCTGGTGTCTTATGTTTTTGAACTGAGACTGCTCTGGGCCTTTCCTGAGGAGGCTAGAACTCTGGAGCAGCGTTCAGACATGCTCTGACCATATTCTGATGGTGTGGAAACATGGCCTTAGCACCACCTCACCCACACCCCCCAGACCCCATGCAGATGCTCCTATTCTGTAGAAACCCAGGGCTTAAGCTCCAGAGAGCAGGTTGGGTCTCCTGGCTGTGATTGGTGAGGAGCTGACTATGACACACACTGGTGATAAGAAGGAAGGGTGAAAAAGCACAGGAGGGCTGACCTCAAAGAACAGTCTGAGACTCCTCTGTAATCTCTGGGAACAGTGAAGGTGAGTCAAGCTTCTGGTTGCCAAATGAGATAGATGGCCTGAGGGGCTCTGCAAGCCCACCCCAGGGGAGGGAGGGCCACCCTGGGCGGGCAGGCTCCGGTAGCCCCAGAGGCAAGCCCAGAAGGCACTCATGGGCTGGGCTCTAGGAACACTGCCTGGGAAGCAGGTGAAGCCGCCTGCTCTGTACATTCTCTCGCTTCCCCACTGGCGCTTGGCCCTCCCCACCGGCCCTCAGCCCTGCACTGTAAACAGCGACCCCAGCAAGGGCCTCCCGCTCTGCTGCTCCTCAGAGCCCCCTCCTGTCCTCCCAGTTGTGCCCCTGCCGCTCTCATGATAGACAGGGACAGACAAAGCCAGGTCGTGCTGGTGAGATTTGTATGATTGGTGAGCACAACCCCCACCACATCTTCTTGAAATTACTTCTAAAGTAACCCAAGAATTCATGTTCTGGTCAAAGCAGGGAGCATTGCAACGTCCGAATAGGGGAAGCAACCCCAGCTTCCTGCCCTCCCTGGTTCTCACAAGCTGGGCTTGTGAAGAAGAGCACCCTCTAAACTTTGGAGCCGCAGCTGGTCAAGTAGACCCTTGTTAGCTCTTCTCCTGAAAGTGTTATGACAAAATAGTTACTGGCACTTAGGAAGGGAACTTATGTTGAAATAACTTTTAAAACAAAGTAAATACATTAATAAATAACCAAATCGCTCACTTCCTAGTGGTATTTATTTTAGGGCCACAGAATGGCCAGCACACACTTCTGCTTCTAGTCAGGCTGTAGTTACAAAGAACAGAAATTGAATGTTCTGCACAAACAACTACAAAACTGGGTGGAATCTGTGAAACAACTATTTTCAGACATTGGATAATAGGTAGCACAAGACTTGAGAGAAAGAAAGCAAATGTGAGCCAGGATCTGCCGGCCTCGTGCCGTGTCTGCCAGCAGCCTGAGAGCAGACGGCAGCCTCCCTGCGGAAGACAGCCAGCAGAGTCTGGGGAGGCAGGAGGGGCTGACACTTCCAGGGCAGAGTCCAGGAAGGAGGAAACTGCAGAAAAGAGCTCCATAAATCTGTGTACAGGTTCTCTTGAGTCTTTCCTGAAAACCAGCCCACACAAGTATAGAACAAACTCCACAAAGCCAAGCAAAAGAAAGCGCCTTGAGAGACAGACAGTTTCCAGAGCTCTCACGGGGCGGTGCGCTGGGAGGTCTCTGGTGGCCACTGTGGCGTTCCGTGGGGGCTAAGAGAACCCACTTAGGAATGGGGCTAGTGGTCTCTGGAGTGAAGGCTCATCTAGACCTACCTGGAAAAGCTTAAAGATGGCCCTGACAGAGCAAGTAGCCCAACTGCCAACCAAAGCAGACCCCAACTCTCTTCTATAGACAAGAACATTTAACAAGGTATTCAGATTTACAAAGCATGTGAAAAGGCAAGGCCAGGCATGGTGGCTCATGCCTGCAACCCAGCACTCTGGGGCAGGGTCACTTGAGGCTAGGAGTTTGAGACCAGGCTGAGCAAGAGAAAACCTTGTCTCTCCTAAAAATAGAAAACCTAGCCAGACATTGTGGCACCTTGTACTCCCAGCTACTCAGGAGGCTGAGGCAGGAGGATCATTTGAGCCTAGGACTTTAAGGTTACTGTGAGCTGTGATTCCACATCACTCTACCCAAAGCAACAGAGGATACTGTCTTGAAAAAAAAAAAAAAAAAAAAGTGTGTGGGGTGTGGGGCTCATGCCTGTAACCCAGCACTCTGGGAGGTAGATCGCTGGAGCACTGGGGTTCCAGACCTGCCTGAGCAAGAGCAAAACCCTGTCTCTACTAAAAATAGAAAAAAAGCCAGACATTGTTGCGGGTACCTGTAGTCCCACTACTGGGGAGGCTGAGACAAGGGAATTGCTTGAGCCCACAGTTTGAGGTCGCTTTGAGCTATGACATCACGGCATTCTACCCAGGGTGATAAAGACTATCTCAAAAAAAAAAAAAAAAAAAAAAAAAAAATGCTTAAAGAAAAAAAAACCGGCCTTTGTTGCCTTTTTCCTTCTTTGCTGCCTACTTTTTTTTTTTTTAAGAGGCAGAGTCTCACTTTTTCGCCCTTGGTAGAGTGCTGTGGCATCACAGCTCACAGCAGCCTCCAACTCCTGGGCTTAGGTGATTCTCTTGCCTCAGCCTCTCAAGCAGCTGGGATC
>CAUYPK010010140.1:0-37371 GCA_963574355.1 Loris lydekkerianus
GAAAGCTATAAATTGGTTTCATAGTAAGACTGAGTACATTGGATACTTTTTCTTCCATTCTTGAGATACTTTGCTAAGAAGAATATGTTCCAGCTCCATCCATGTAAACATGTAAGAGGTAAAGTCTTCATCTTTCTTTAAGGCTGCATAATAATCCATGGTGTACATATACCATAATTTATTGATCCATTCTTGGGTCGATGGGAACTTGGGCTTCTTCCATGATTTAGCAATTATGAATTGGGCTGCTATAAACATTCTGGTACAAATATCTTTGTTATAATGTGATTTTTGGTCTTCTTTGTATATATATACCTAGTAGAGGAATTGTAGGATCAATGACAGGTCTATTTTTAGATTTCTAAGTGTTCTCCAAACATCTTTCAAAAAGGAACATAATAGTGTGCATTCCCACCAGCAGTGTAGAAGTGTTCCCTTTTCTCCACATCCATGCCAACATCTCTGGTCTTGGGATTTTGTGATGTGGACTAATCTTACTAGAGTTAGATTATATCTCAAAGTGGTTTTAATTTGCATTTCTCTGATGATTAAGGATGATGAGCATTTTTTTATGTGTCTGTAGGTCATGCGCCGGTCTTCTTCAGAGAAGTTTCTATTCAAGTCTCTTGCCCACTCTGAGATGTAAAGCAAGCAGACTGCCCACAGAATGGGAGAAGATACTTGAAGATTATGTCTCAGACTAAGGTTAAATATCCAGAATCCACAGAGAACTCAAACGTATTGACAATGGCAGTTTTAGAAGGCACTTCTCTTGTTCCCCATGCAGACTGTGTTGAAATTATATCCAGAAGACATGTTTTTTGTTTTCTTTTTTTTTTTGGCAAACCAGACATCCATAAATATGGAAATTTCTTGTTTATATCTGAACTTTCTTTTCAAAGGAGTCTTTAAGAAAATGTTCCTAGCACTATTAAATCATGAGACAAGCTGGGTCAATTTGAAGAGTAGGAGATAGAATTCTGAGAATGTTCTATTTTAGTGAAAAATGAAAAAAGAGTCCTTTAGACTCTTAGGGGAAATGACAGAGCCCTATATTGAAAAATTTAGCAGCTCTTGAATTACATATTATGATGATAAGTTTTTAAGAGAGGAGGTCTCACTAGAATGAGTGGCTATTCATATTCATTATCATAGGACATTATGGCCTTAAATTCCTGGGCTCAAGTGATCCTCCTGTCTCAGCCTCCTGAGTATTATACATGTTATTATATACACACACACACACATATATAGTTGACCACCTGCCTACATTGACCACCTCCTTAAGTTGACCTAATTTTTATAGAATGGACATGCACCACATGTACATATCAACATAGTAGGCCTGTTTCCTTATGTTGACCACTTCTGTATGTTGAGCGGTTGGTTACAGTCCCTTGGGTGGTCAACTTACAGAGGTTCTACTGTGTATATACATCACTTTTAGGACTATGAAAATCACAATCTGATGGGATCTATAGTATCTTAACATCTAGACAAAGGCTTCATGCCAGGGTGTGTTTTACCTACATGAACAAAATGACCAATGATAGGCCTTTTCTTCATTTCCTAGAGAAGTGTAAAAATGGGGGCAGAAGACTAAAGAAAAGGGTAAATAGGACATATTTTGTATTTCGATGACGATGTGAGAAATCGATAACTCTTACTTTCTGCTGTGTTATGCTCTTGGAAGTTATTAGAAAGCAGACCCAGGGTAAAACGAGTGATTGTTTTTTGTTTTTTTTTTTCCAAGTCTTCAGTTACTCCCTTTTACTCTCAGCCTGACAGAGCAAAATGCTGACAGAGTTTATAAATGGATTTACAAAAATGGATGACTCAGGTCTTGAAACTTAAAAATGAGTGGATCCAGCCAGCAAAAAGTGAAACAGGTGATTGGGAAGCATTGCACGTTCCAAGTTGCAAGGCACTCAGGTTTATTTCATTTGCTCTCAGACTGGGAACTCCACAGGTACTTAGCATCGGCCGCAGAAAGTGGTGGAGGTCATCTGCAGTCAGCCCTGACGCTCCCAGACCCGGTGCTGAGCGAGCTTCCTTTAAGTTAAATGTCGAGTCATCGTCATCTGTGTCATCAGTTCTGTCACAAACATGACAGGCGTACACAGAAAGCCGGTCCACAGAGCAGTGGCTGGACAAATCGTCTGACTCATTCTGGATCATGTTTTCTTTTTCTTTTTTTCAGACTAAATTTATTTTTTTCAAAGTCTTTGTGAAACATATGTGATCAAGTGATAAAGGACTGGTATCCAAAATATACAAAGAACTCTTAACATTCAATAATGTTTTAAAAAAATAGTCAATTAAAAAACGACAAAAGGATTTGAGCAGATACCACACTAAGAAGACATAGAGATGATAAATAAGGATATAAAAAGATGTGTGACATCATATGTCATCAGGAAATTGCAATTAAAATAATGAGATGGAGCCGCATACCTATTAGAATGGCTAAATCCCCCAAAACACTGACAAGAGGAACTCGCACTCAACACTGGTGGGAATGCAAAATGGTGTAACAACTTTGTTTACTGTTTTTTGTTGTTGTTTTCATTTCAGGTTAACGTGGGGGTACAAACAACCAAGTCACAATATTTGAATTGGTTAGGTAGGGTCCCTCCTGTAGTTATGTCCTCCTCCCAAAAGGTGTGCCCTACACCCCCACACCATGTCCATTCAGTGGGACCACCACAAGCCCCCCTCTTCCCTCTTTTATTACCCCTCCCACAACTTGAATTGAAATGAGTCCTATGTGGGTATGAATTAGATCGTCTACTGGCTTCATGTTAGCATTGAGTGCATTGGATATTTGCTTTTCCATTCTTGCAATACTTTACTGAGAAGACTAGGTTTCAACTCTATCCAGGTTAACTGAAAAGTAGTGAGTCACCATCTCACTCATCTCTTATTATGGCTGAATAGTATTCCATACTGTGCATATGCCACAGTTTGTTAATCCATTCCTGGGATGACTGGGTCATGTTTTTTAACAGTTTTCATTCATTCACTGTAATATCTTTATTGAGTACCATTTATGTGCCATGCCTCCTTCCAAAGACTGTTACTGCTATGAGCAAACAGATAAAGTCCTTCTCTGGCAAAGCTGACCACCTTATTTCAGGGCAGGAGGTGCAGGAGACAGTCAAAAGACAAATCAGTAAAATATACTCTGCATAAAATCAATCTAAGGTGCTTTGAAGTCATTATGGGTATCAGCACCAGCCTGAGGCAAGAGAAGGCCTCTTGGGGACTATGGCATTGAACCTGGTATCTCAAAGGACAAGTGGTCCAGTTATAGAAAACAGCAAGTGCCAAGTCCCAAGGTCTGTGTGTGCAGGTTAGATGAACAGCAATAAATGAAAGCCATTGATTTAGAAGACTAATGGAGAAGTGGGAGAATGACAGAAAATAAGATCAAATAGGGGCTGGAATAAGGAGTGCTGATTCTATTGATATAGGCTGAAAAGCCAAAGGAAGGAGTAACAAAATGTGACACTTGTGTTAACGAGCTCATTCTCACTGTCCTAAGGAGCAAGCATGGGCTGGGTCAAATGTGCGACCCAAGGGAAGGGTTTGAAAAGCACTGTTAGACGGGGCAGGAGAGTATAATGGCTTGGACTGAGGAGAGGAAGGGAAGACAGAGAAAACCGAGAAGATTCCAGGCATATTGGGAATCAGAGGTTATAGAAAGTGGAGATGGGAAGACTGTGAGGGGAAGGAAGGAAGAAGGCCAGACCTCTGACCTGAATGAGCAGGTAGACAGCAGTGGTGTTACTGCGATGTGTGAGACCAGCAGAAGAGCTGGTGGAGGAAGAGCCTGGAGTCTTGTTCTGCTGGTGTTATACTGCAGATGCCTACTGGACACCACGTCCAGGAGTCAGCTGGACCTATGAGCCTGAAGTTATGGGAGACTTAGAACTAGAGTACTGGGTGTCAGCTCTGTGTATGTGGCATTTAAAGCCCTTTGAAAGGGTGTAATACACGAAAAGCCCTGGGATGCTTGAACCTGGGCAAATTAAAGAGGGGAGAAAGCGAAGGAAAATGAGAATGAGCAGCCCGGGAAACAGAAAGAAAACCAGGGGAGAGATTTACTGAAAAACTGCAGTTTCGCCTAGTAGAGGATCTGGCAGGCCCTTCCCTCCCTTCAGCTATATTTGGGGAAACAACAAATGAAGGTAAACTCCAGAATAACTTTACGTTTCTTAGTAATGCTTATTTATCTATCAGCTAAATCTCACACATAACACTTTTTTCTCATACATAACTCCTGGGAGAAAGGAGAGGAAGCAGTGATGGTAGGAAATGACTTCATCTGCACGATGATATAAAAGGCAGAGACATCTACGCATGGTGAAAATAGCCCATCACAATTCACCATGCAAAACCTATAGGAAACCAAAGAGAAAGAGGCAGAAATATGGCGGCTGTGGTAGACTTTAATTTTCCTCTCCCCACCCATGACTTATTTATTGGCTTTTGAAATCCGAAACAATCAGGATAAAGTCTCTGGTTACTTTAGTCTTTTAGCTCTTTGATTTATGCTTTGAGAATGAAAAGGCTAAAACTATGTAAAGTCAGAGAAAAATTGACTGAACATGAATCCAATGTTAATTTATTCTTATTGTATATCAGAGTAGACATAAAGTTCGTGTGCAATTTAAATTAGCTTATTAATTTAAATAGTAAACTAATTTTTTTCTTTTTTTGAGACAGAGTCTCACTCTGTGGTCCTCAGTAGAGTGCCGTAGCTTCACAGCTCACAGCAACCTCCAACTCTTCTGCTTAAGCGAGTCTCTTGCCTCAGCCTCCCAAGTAGCTGGGACTACAGGTACCCGCCACAACACCCAGCTATTTTTATTTTTTGTTGTTGTTATCATCGTTGTTCAGCAGGCCCTGGCTGAGTTTGATCCCACCAGCCCCAGTGCATGTGGCTGCACCCTAACCACTGACCTACAGGTGCTGATCCATGTATATAACTTTTGTCTCCCAAGAACTTAAGTATGAATAGCCGACTGTTGACAGGAAGCCTCACCAATAACATAACAGGTATTTTGTATGTTATTGTGTTTTGTATACTATATTTTTACTAAAGTAAACTACAGAAAAAGAAAGTGGTACTGAGAATTTTGAGGAAGGAAGAACAATATCCTTACTATTCCTTAGGAAGTGGATCCTGGTGGTCTTCATATTAAGGGGGGAGGAAGAGACGGAGTTGGTCCTCAGAGAGGCAGATGTGGGAGGACATCCACATGCCAGTGGACCCCAATGTTGTTCGAGGATAAACCGTATATTTTCTCTAGGTCTTTTTTAAAAAAATAAGACCAAATCTCTTATGAAAGAGAGAGAATATGAGTAAACTAAGAGGGCTAATTATCAAAACTGTAGGTCAAAAGATATTGTTGGGATTTTGTGAAACAGAGGGGTGTTAAACACACTATTTTTCACTTACAGAATTTGTCTTCTTGTCACAGAGAAGAAAATTCTGTTGCATAAACATAGCAAACAATCTAAAATTGAATTAAGTAGCTCTAGGAAGAAAAGATGGTTTGAAACAATTTTTCTTCTGAGGATTGACATCCAGTGAAATAATTAGTAAACAGCAAAGGACATTAGTCGTAAATAGACTCCCCTATTCGGCAGTGATGCGATCTTTCAAGAGGTTTAAAAAGTACATTGCAATCCTGTTGATTGGGTTCCTCAGCTCTGATTATCAGCCCCATTTGATTATTAACCTAATTGCTATCTAAATCAAGGAACGCTAGTCAGTGATTGCCTCTTGATTTTTTAAAAAAAATATTTTGACTGGTTAATGCAATATCTTATTTATTTTGTATCTTGAGCAGTACCCACAATACTGTTGTTTTGATTTAACTTGGAAATATAATTTATTAGTAAAGACATTGAAATCAACAGTATGTGATTATGTGCAGGTCAAGTTGGGCTGTGATGAATTTCATAGAACTCAGAAAATAAATGGTTCATCAAAAGGGATTTGATACCATGGGGATAATCTGGAATTACTCTATTGTAGTTGAACTTCAAAAGTAGGCAAGCTCTTGATACAGCATAAATCTTCTCTTTTATAGTTATAAAAGCTGTAGTTTAGATTTAATTGTATACTGTTAGGCAAATCTTGTGCTGGTGGGATCAGGTACAGTACCTCATTTTATTTTCACAGCAAATCAAATGAAATCAGTAGGGTTCATAAAGCAAAGTGATTTTCCTGGAGTCCGTCAAGCATCTAGGTAGGCTAAGGCAGGGCCTGAATTTGGTTTTCTGCCTTCTGATACAATCATGTGTTGTTTAATGACGGGTATACATTTTGAGAAATGTGTGTTCAGGTTTTGTCCATGTGTGAGCAACATAGCGGCCACTTCCACAAACCTAGAGGGCAGAGCCTACCCCATACCTAGGTTGCATGGTATGGCCTATTGCTCCTGGGCTAAAAACCTGGACAGCAGGGTGGCACCTGTGGCTCAAGGGAGTAGGGTGCTAGCCCCATATACCTGAGGTGGTAGGTTCAAACCCACCCCTAGTCAAAAACTGCAAAAAATAAATAAATAAATAAATAAATTTAAAAAAAATTAAAAAAACCAGGTTATTGTACTAAATACTGCAGACAACTGTAACACAGTGGTAAGTATGTGTTCATCTAACTATATCTTAAGATAGGAAATGTACAGTGAAAATATGGTATAAAAATGAAAAATGGTACATCTGTGTGGAATACTTATAATGAATGAAACTTTGCAGCTCACAGGATTGGAAGTAGATCTGGGTGAGTCAGTGAGTGGTGAGTGAATGTGAAAACCTAGCACATTACTGTGCACCGCTGTAGACTTTATGAATACGGTGTATCTAGGATGCCTAAATTTATACAAAATTGTCTGTCTTTGGGTGGCGCCTGTGGCTCAAAGGAGTAGGGTGCTGGCCCCATATACCAGAGGTGGTGGGTTTAAACCCAGCCTGACCAAAAACTGCAAAAAAAAAAAAAAAAAAAAAAATTTATCTGTCTTCAATAATGGATTAACTTTGGCGTATTGTCACTTTTTTACTTGATGAAGTTTATGAAGAAGGTTTATTTCCACCAGTATCACCACAAACAAGTGAGTGGACACTGTTCTGTGATGTTACAGTAACAGGAATTTTTCATTCCTTTAGAATACGTATCATTGGACCACTGTCATCCATGTGGTCCATCGTTGACCTAGATGTCATTATGCGGTGTGTGACTACATGACATTCTCTCCATTATTGAACACTATTAACTGTATTCTTTCTCAAGGTCATGGATATTTTTAAAAGCAGATTAGTATGGTGCATCTTAGAATGGGTACAGGCCATTGCACTAATGTACACAGCTATGATTTAACAATAAAAAAAATTTTTAAAAAAAGCAGATTAGGTATAGAAAATCTTAAATATGTCAAATTTCTTCTATCTGAAAATTTCACAGTAATGTGGGTGGAAGTAGATCCAGGCACTAAATAATTTACAGTTAGCAAGGTAGGTAGAAATGAAGCTACATTAAATAATAATATAACAGCATAAGTATAAACCTTTCAATGGGAAGTGGCTCATTATTATCCACTATGTGTTCCTTCTTAAATGGTAACTCCCAAAGTCACTTGTGATTCACAGGCTGAATGTAGTGTGTCTCTGCCCCAGCTGTTTGGCTGAAGCATCAGCTAAAGAATGGGTTGGGAGGCCAAGGTGGGAGGATCACTTGAGGCCAGGAGTAGACACCCACCTCTAAGAAAAATATTTAAAAATTAGCTGAGTACAGCGGTGCACACTTATAGTCCTAGCTCTTGGGGAAGGTAGAGTGGGATGATGGCTTGAACCCAGGAATTCAAGGATGCAGTGATCTCTCTTGATGCCACTATACTCCAGCCTGGGCAACAGAGCAAGACCTCATTACCCACAAAAATAAAAGGAATAGGGGGAGGATTGGACTCAAGATCCGGGTCAATGCCAATTCCGTCACTAAGATTTAGGCACTCAGTGAGTTTTAAATTGCCCTCATATTTGGTTTTCTTATCTCTAAAGTAAGGATCTATCCCATGGGGTTTTGGTGAACATCAATGGAAAAATGCATTAAAAAAAAATATAAAACAAAACCACAAATTATAAAGAACATGCATTTATGTTGTCAACTCTATCAGACCCTTTCAGTAAGTCAGCAAGGGTTAACTACCTTGAAATGAAATCCATAACACTGTCACTTATCTACAAAGACAATTTAGAATCAAAACAATACCTGCCATGTAAAAGAGAAATAAAAGGCAGCGGTGCCTGTGGCTCAAAGGAGTAGGACACCGGCCCCATATGCTGGAGGTGATGGGTTCAAACCCAGCCCTGACCAGAAACTGCAAAAAAAAAAAAATAATAAAATAAAATAAATAATAATAATAATAAATTAATAAATTATACAGAAAACAGAGTTAGGCCCTTGACAAAAATTGTTGTAAATAAGTTCTTCATCTGCATGAGTACCTGTTGGACGTCAAGCATTGGGCAGGATGCCAGACAATCCTTGTCTGCCATGAAAATCCGGCCATCCTTGGCCCTGCCTGTTCACTGCTGGCAACCCTCTAACACCTGCTAACAAAATAACCCCAGACATTGCCAGACGCTACCTAGGCAGCAGATACTACCCCATTGAGAACTACTGATATAAACCATAAGCTGATTTACAAAGACCGAAGATTAATGGTGTTCTAGTTTCCTATTTAGTAGGTCACAAAAGTTTTGAGACAGACTGTATTATGGTCCATTATGTCACTTCCAAGAAATACAGTTGACAGTGTCCTTTCTGATTTACTCCTGCAAGTTTCAACTTGGGTGGTTTATCAGTGTTGCTGGGAGGGCAACATTTGTTTCTGTCTGCAGGCAGACAGAATGTTTCTTGTTTTTATGTTTCTTGATTTTTGTGTATCTCAAAAGAGTGTATGTAATGACTCACGTATATAGAAAAGAAAAAAGAGAGGGAGGGAAGAAGGGAAGGAAGGAGGAAGGGAAAAAAGGAGGAAGGGAAGGAAGGAGGAAGGGGAGGGAGGAGGAAGGGAAAGGAAGG
Source organism: Loris lydekkerianus (assembly GCA_963574355.1). Lineage (NCBI taxonomy): Eukaryota > Metazoa > Chordata > Mammalia > Primates > Lorisidae > Loris > Loris lydekkerianus. Next base: position 9,092 of record CAUYPK010010140.1, read on the forward strand.
GGAGGAAGGAGGAAGGGAAAGGAGGAGGAAGGGGAGGAAGAAAGAAGGGAAGGAAGGGGGAAGGGAAGGAAGGAGGAAGGAAAGGGAGGAAGGAGGAAGGAAGGGGAGGAAGGAGAAAGGAAGAAGGGGAGGAAGGAAGAAAGGAAGGCAGGGGGAAGGGAAGGAAGGAGGAAGTGAAAGAAGGAAGAAGGGGAGGAAGGAAGAAGGGAAGGAAGGGGGAAGGGAAGGAAGGAGGAAGTGAAAGAAGGAGGAAGGGGAGAAAGGTGGAAGGGGAGGAAGGAGGAAGGAAAGGAAGGAAGAGGAGGGAGGGGAGGAAGGGAGATACCCACAGGCTAGAACAGGGCAGGTTTGGTCGTCTGCTTTATTTTACCAGTGCGATGACTCCTGGCCATCCCTGGTCCTGCCTCTTAAATGGCAGTACTCCTAAAAATTATTTTCCTTCTCCTTACCTCCTGACACCAAATGCCATCTCCTGAATGAAGTCTTCCCCCTCTTATCCCCACAGCCACCAGGATTAATATTTACCTCTTCTCTGTTCTGCCACCGTCCTTTCCGTCCCTATCACGTGAGACACAGTGCTCTGAATCTCTGCCCTGCCTCTCTGTTGGCGCCACTGTCCTTCCTGACTTATTATAAATATCTTGGATTAAGATAAATCTTAACATCTTGTAAATATCTTGTCTTATTCAAATCTTTATTATCTCATAACTCTTTCCAATAAATAAACTTAAAGGGGGGGGAGTATACCTGTGTGTGTTTGGGGATACAGGTGGGAGGGGTGTGTTCTTTTTGATTGAAATAAAGCAGAAGGAACCAAAACAGGTTAACGGGAGACTGCCCAGAGTTTATCCTTCACTGTCCTAGTTAGTCAACTTTCAATAAAGCAATGTGAAATTTAATTATTTTTAAGAGACTACACCATCTGTTTAAATGTAAATGGTCTGTGAAGCTAGTGTATGATGCCCCATGATTATATCAATGTACGCAGCTATGATTTAATAAAAAAATAAAATAAAATAAAATAAAATAAACGTAAAGACATTATAGAAAATGCTCTCATCGCAAGAATGAAAGAAAAAGTATCCAATGTACTCAGCCCTACTATGAAACTAATTTATAGTTTTCATATGAAAGCTATAACCCTGTTACAGCACAGAATATGGGGAAGAGGGCAAGGGAGGGGGAGTGGAGGGTGGAGGATGGTCGGAGGGAGGGTAATTGGTGGGACCACACCTCCGGTACATCTTACAAGGGTAGATGTGAAACTTACTAAATGTGGAATATAAATGTCTTAACACAATAACTAAGAAAACGCCATAAAGGCTATGTTAATCAGTTCAATGAAAATATTTCAAATTGTATATAAAACCAGCACATTGTACCCCATGATTGCATTAATGTACACAGCTATGATTTGATTTAAAAAAAAAAAAAAAAAAAAAAACAAACAAAAAAAACACTCTCAGACCCTCTCTTCTAGGCTTTTGCCGCTGTGATTCTCTGAGGGCCTCATCAGACAAGCTTAATTCTCTTAGTGTAATTGAAGGAGGAAAGAATGTGGCAAACACAAGCCTTGAGACCAGATCTGCCCCTTCTTTGGCCAATCTCATTCACTGCTGCTTGAATTGGGGCAGACGAAGAAACAAAGCCCTGTGTGTCTGCTAACCTGATGGCCACTTGCAAAGAGACGGGGTCTGTTCCCCTAACACCTAGTTGACTAGTTAATGCCAGGCTATGTTGGAGAAGCTTCTCAAGGTACAGCACATTTGCACATGAGAAATGAAACCTCTCTCCAGGCCACTGAATAGACAGGGCATTTTTAAAGACAAAATTAAAATGTGTAAAAGCCCCCAAGGTAGAGAATCTTGAGAGAAATACATCCAGTGTTTGTTTTGAAGACCAGCATGCATTTCTCTGCACCACACTCTGGTGCGGGGACAGAGGCGGACCTGCCTGAGGCACAGCTGACCAGGGGGCAGCTGCGAGGGTACAGCTGGGCCCAAGCAGCGCAAAGCAAACCTCATTCCTTCAGTTATTATAAATGTTTTAGGTTGGTGTTATTTGTTTCAGGAGTTGAATATCAACAACAATGTTTGAAATGACAAATAATTGCTATGAAAGGACCATGTGTTGCCTAAAATTTAACCAAACATTTTATCACAGAAAAGCTTTCTCTGCCATATGGTCCTCCCCACCTCCTGAAAGACATTTATAGTTCTCTCTTTCCTATAAACAGTTTAAAGGAACCATGATAAACATTCTGGAGAAAAGCTAAACTTGAATTTGCTACTCTCCTGTTGATTATTTGCAATAATAAGAAAATGTTTACGCCTGCAGAGGCAAAGTTTATGTGGGAGGCCCTAATGCATGCACCCCCTTATGTGGTGATTTACTGCTCGTTTATATTGCGAATGAGAAATAATGGACAGCATTTTCTGCACCAACACAACATTTCAATAGCTTCTGTGTACCAAGTTCTGATACTTAGTTCATCAATAAGACATTAATTCCAAACAAAGTAGCAAGACATATGTTGCCTTGTTTTTTCTTTCTTTCCTTCTTCTTCTTCTTCTTTTCTTTTTTTTTTTTTTTTGCTTCCAACATTGGCCAGAATATTTTCTCCCCTGAAGAAAAAGAATCATGAAAATTACCTTCAAGAGACATTCCAAATTTTTAAAGAAAGACCTAGACCCTTTGGAAACTTCAAAGTCATAGCAAGATGAGTTAAAGGTACAGAATGTGGTACCCAATCCCCTGGAAGTCAGTGCATATATAAGCAGATATCATTTTCTTATTATTTCTTGGAATTTTCTCCTAAATGAGATCAGACACAATGGAGGGTGGTGTTCCAAAACTGAAAAAGTAGCTTATAGTCTACGTAGAATCTGATCCACTTTCCTCATTGTCTTAATCAATAGTTTGCCATAGAAAGCCAGGTGTGGTGGCTCACACTTGTAATCCTGACACTTTGAGAGGCTGAGGCAGGAGGATTGCTTGAGGCCAGGATTTAGGGACCATCTTGAGCATGAACGAAACCCTGTTCCTACAAAAAATAACAGAAAAAAATTAGCCAGGTAAGGTGGCCTGTGCCTATAGTCTCTCTCTACTTGAGAGGCTGAGACAAGAGGGTCATTTGAGCCAAGAAGTTTGAGATTACAGTGAGCTGTGATGATGCTGCTGCACTCCAGCCTGGGAGACAGAGCAAAAGTCTATGTCCCAAAAGAGAGAAAAAAAAAAAGATTGCCATGGGGATGGTGTATATTTGGGTATTTGGAATAAATGCCTTAATAAAAGGAAATTAGTAGGAATTTATAGTTAAAGGCTATTTCAATATTATATTAGAGAAAACATGTTATCATTTCTTGTTCTTACATGGTTAAACACCCTAAGCAGAATATCAGATACAAGGCAGAGGGAGATATGGCACACTGTGAGGCTCATTGTAGAAATTCATGTCTGCCAATATTATTACCATCTGTATTTCTGCTTTCATCATACCAGAGCTAACTTTTGAAATACGTAATGGCTCATAGTCGTCAAGAGAATTGACTTGAAGCTACTCAGTTTGGCGTGCAAAGGTCTCCTTACTTAAGCCCCATTTATCGTTCTGTGATTACCTATTTCCCTTTCTAATCTCCACCTGTGCACCCTACACCTCAGCAGACCTGTATCATTCATTGTGTATCATACACTTCTGTTCCTCTGTATCTTAATTCATACTGTCTTCTCAGCCTGGAATGCCCTTCCCTATTTTCTGGTTCATGAAATACTACTTTTCATTCAAGGTCCAACTCAAATACCACCTCCCCATCTGATAGTTCAGAACACTTCCTCTTCAGTTTATCCCACAATGGTAGCACCAAGAAAAATGCACTCTTCCCTGCTGGTCCATTCCATATATGTTATCCCTCCAGCCAGATCTACAGCTCACTCAAGGCAAACCCTCTCTCATTATCACTGTAGTAGGTGCTCAAATGAATGTTTTTTCTGGGGTTAACTCGATCAGAAAGAAGCTGGTTTGAGAGGTAAACACTCAAACGTCATATTCCTCAAATAAACAAAATTGAACAAAAGAAAATTAAAATTTAGGGGTTTAGGGAGTATTTTCCAGTGACCTGGTCCACAGCTTTGAAAGGTCAGTGAAATAAATCTGAAGAGTCATGGAGGGTCAAGAAGCAAAGAGTTACTATAAACACAGCAGAACCTCCATAGCTGGCCACCGCCCTACACTGCCCACCTCCTTGAGTTGATCTGATTTTCATAGACTGGACATGCACCACATGTATGTATCAGCACAGCAGGCCTAGTGTCTTAGGTTGACCACCTCTGCGTGTTGACCAGTTTGTTACAGTCCCTTGGGTGGTCAACTTATAGAAGTTCTATTGTATTTCAATTTCATCCCTTTCTTTATAGGGTCAGAATAGTTGTGCCCCCAAATTTCCTGATTCAATTGCCAGAAGAAACATGAAATTTTGTCGGGACATGAAGACTGATGGGCAGCACATGAGAGTGATAAAGACCATTGGAGAGAGAAGGAGGAACCCACGTCCCCCGCATGGAAGGGCCTCTTGCCCATGAGCCGGGAAGTAAGGACCTGGACTGGGGCTTCCCTTTCCTTTTCCACTGCCTTGTTTTGCAGGAGGGCAACAGCAGGAAGCAGTGCATTCAGATTTCTTGGTAGAAATGAGTGGGGCTCTCGCCATGGTTACTAGGGCGGGAGGGCAGACGACAAGGAGAATAATCCTATAACCGAGCAAGGGACCAGGTGCTTCCAATGGTGAGATTTAAAGAGAAGAGTTAGACAAGAGCTTTCTGCAGCCAAGTCAAACAGGAGTTCAAACGTGGACTTTGATGTCATTTCCCACAACATCCTACTTTGTGCAAGTTTGAGAAAAATAGTAATTATTATAACATCAAACTATGAAATGGTACTAAGAGACTATATTGTTTGAAAGGCCAAAAAGATATATTCCCTGCAGCTTCTAATTCTTGGGCTTAAGCAATCTTCCTGCCTCAGCTCCTGAGTAGCTGGGACTATAGGTGCCTAACACAACACCCATCTTTTATTTAATTTTTTATCAACTTGAACTCATAAGGTTGTGGTCCAAATTAAAGGAGATGAAATATATCAAATAATCAAGCTTGGTGTCTATTCCACATTAAATGCTCAAAAAAATTATTCTGTTCCTGCTTAGCCCTGAAAGGTTCATATTCTATCTTTGCTCCAGTATGGTCCCCTGCCCACTGTGTTGCCAGATTTATTACAGACAGTATCATACCTAAAATTCAATCATGGTCCAATTGCATCGGCTCCAACCATGTCTTCTCTCACCATCCTGTTCCTAGCCCAGAACTTTCTGTGCCAACCTTTTGAACTGTCTGCCCTTCCCAAAATAGACTGTGCTCAGCCCTAACTCCAAATGATTCTCACGTGTGTCTTTCCTGAAATACTCCCCGCTCCCTTTTCTCCTACCAATATTTGAAAAATGTAATTTTTATTATGAACATGCAGCATTTATCTTTATTTTTAGCAGTGATTTTTTTTTTTCGTTATACAAGCATACCTTAATCAGCTCAAAGCTATCTATCTAGCTATCTATAAACACTGACACATGAACTGTTGCATTGGCTCCTTATGGTGTGATATGGCAAGTGTCACAATGACTGCTCAACCTACTTCTGACAATTACGGCATACACAAAAACGCTCACATTCAGTTTTGGTTAAATAAAGTTTACCTACATCAAATTCCCTTTTAGAAAATGCCTGCGTGACTACGAGTTTAGTCTTACCAAGATTACCAGCAGGCCAGCTCCGCAGCACATCCTGCAATCCTAGTACTTTGGCCCTGTTCTCCTTTTTAAAAGGCACATTCCTTCCCATGTGTTACGATGTAGCGGAAACATCCTTACTCCATGATAACTGGAATATTCAAATATTTATGTCATCATCTGTTTCCACTCTTTGCTTGTATGTTTGCTCGGTTAGACTGTGAATTTTAGAGCATGTTCTTTTTTGATGGTGCCTAGGGATAGAATCCTACTGACCCACCCAGGAAGGATCCAGGGCAGTCCCTCCCAGGAAATAGTGAATGGACCAATCTCTGCCTCTCTGACCCTTTCCCAGCCACCTGCCCAGGTAGAACTGACCTGCCCAGAAGGACCAAATGTATGTCCCTCTCAGGAAATAGTAAATGGACCAATCCCTGAATCTCTGACCCTTTAAAATCCACATCCACCATAGCCCACATGTAGACGTCTTCCCTGTCAGGAATTTCACCCCACCTGTACCCACATGGAATTAAAGCCACATTACTTGCACAGAATCAGGACTTCATTTTCCTTGTCTCAAGCCTGGGAATAATCTTTCATATTTGGGTCCAGAACCTCTCACCTGGTACATTGCCCGGCATGTAACAGTGGCTCGGTGACACGTGAATGAATGAATTACTTTTCCTTTGCTTAGGTCCAGTGAAGTACACTGTCCATGTCTACATTGCTTTTAAATCTTAATAAAAAATAGGACTTAAATCTGAAAAAAGCTGAGCATCAGCAATTTTGGAATTCAAGTTTTGTTGTTGTTGTCTTTTAGGCAAGAGAGAAAGCCAAGTCTCCAGTGAGCACTTGATTTCATTTTGCACTATTTTAAACACCACTCTTCTCAATACTCTTGCAACGTGTTATCCAGAGAGTCACCCAATTCTCTTCATATCCTTCCTAAACACACACACACACACACACACACATACACACACACACTGCTATTCTGAAGATTCTCCCAAGATAATTCAGCATGATGATGACCTTTAAGATGAAGCCAGCATAAAGTAAACAATGAGCATTTTGAAAAAACATTTTCTGTTGTCAGCTTACATTGGGAGCTGAGGGACAACAGCAGAAGTGGGCTCTGGGGGAGGAGGGAGGTGCAGAGGAACCTCTACAGTAAGCTACAACCCACTCCTCCCCTTGTTTACAGAGAAAAAGAAAATAGCTAATTGACGTAGGATGTGGGTGACCTTGGTTTTCATCTCAATGCTGTTTGCCTCATCTTGCGGTTGCCTTAGAAGCACGTCAGGACCAACCATTTCCAGTGCTTCAGGGGGTAAAAGGAAATAAAATAAAGCAACTCACAGACTTTGGATCCTCCTTTCAGACTAAAGCCAGCTAACAGAGCAATTCCAATCCCCTGGAGCTACAATTATGTAAAAATTATGAAAGTGTAAAATTTGAGATCTTGAGAGATTACACTAATTTAAACCCTAGGTACTTTATCCTTATTGACAGAATAAAGAACCTGGTTAGAGATCCTCTTGAAACCAAAATCTCAAACAAATGTCCTCAAACATTAGTCACCAGCAAAAGAAGTTGTGTATAGGGAGTTTTTAAATCCTCTCGATTTTTGGTCCAGGTGTGTATGTCAATAAGCAGATGCTAATCAAAATAAATTTATTTCCCTAATTTAGACTCAGGTAATAGTACCACGATTAATGTAAAAATGATTTAACAAAATTTTTCTGTGTTGTTGCATGAAATATTTTTGGCTTTTTCTTATTAAAATGTAGTGGAGACTCAAACTGAAATGAACATAAACAGGGTGGCCATAATGTTCATGTATAATTTTAAATTAAAAATTGAAAACACTATTTTAAATTGCACATGAACTTTTATGGCTACCCTGTATAATCAGATTAAACATCTAATATCACCTGAAAAATTTCACCCCCTGAGGTTTACACTTTGGAAAAAGTCTTCAGAGGGATTTAAATAGGAAAGGCATCCTTTGTTTTACCATGGAATCCATCATAAACCAACTATCTTAAATTTTTTTTTTCAGCCTCTTTTTAGATAAAATTAAAAATGGGTAAGAGAATATAATAGAATCAAACATAAGACAGATGTATGTCTTGATGTTCTATTACATTAATGTCCCAAGATTGTCCACTTCCTCTTAATATAATTATATGTGATGTAAACACTTCCCCGCAGCGACCAGCTTTACCGCTATTTTGTAGAAGTTTCTCAGAGGAACTTGTCATACCATTTTCAATGAAAAACGAAGATAAGGCCTAATTCTCCTGGTTCCTATAATTTTCTACGGCCTTTGGGCTTTGTTCTCCTACTGTGAATTATATAAATGAGATAAACTTGTTAAAGGTATTTTTAGTTTTCTGAGAACTAAATGTTCTTGGGTATGTATGAGTTAAGGAAAACTTACCAGATTCTGCCTCGTGACCTTATTATATTACAGTACTCAGGGTGCCCCATCCACCTTCCTTCCTGGCCCCGACAAGGCCTGCAGAGCTTAGTTGGAAGAAGCCTCTTAAGCCTTTCATTGCTTTCTCTACCCGAGTACTTTAGTAAACCAGGAGCTAGCGCACAGGAGATGGCCAAGAGGGTGTGTCCCAAGCTCTGATTTGCATCACCACTCCCAACACTGGACGTCTTTAATCTACAGGAAAATCCATTTTTGTATAAATTCTATGACTCCCAGAAGATGCTCCTTCCTAATCTGCAAATCTCAAAGCACAGGGAAAAAGGAAATGGGTCACTTGGCTGCTTTTGAGAACGGATCATAGCCATGTCAGGGAAACAGACACCAGGTTCCTCTGATACCACTCCTGGTCCCCATTTGTGCTGTAACTGAACAAAATGCCATTTCAGGTCCGGCTCCGTATGCAGCGATTTTCATTCAAAGGTTTTTGTCTGACACGCACAGCGCTCTCTGTGTGGTGCCATCTCCACAAACACACGTGAAAACTGCTTTAAACAAACTGAAGTTTAGTGCAGAATTCGACAGATTAGTCTGTTTATTTGAGATTTGATTTCCTTCCATCCCCCTATTCTGAGGATATGAAAATATAATAGAAATAACATATTTGCCTTGTTACCCATATGAGGCCACTTTTAAAAAATGTCATTTGCCCCTTTGGGGCAATCTCACCTCTTAGGTGAGATTCACCATCTTACTAACTAACTTGGTAGCGTTAACTGACAAAAGGATTGCTTTCTCTTTGAAGCAGGATCAAAGAAAAGAAGTAAGTGCTTCCTAAGTGTTGCCTTTACGCGTAGTTATGATTCACAGGGATCTGGGGAAGTACTGAAGCCGTCTTCTCAAAGAACATACTCCCTTGAGCCTCCGCTCACGTTACACAGCCCAATTTCCTCTGGTGTCTAGTAATCAGCAGGTGCTCACAATGGCCAAATGTTATGCCATTCAGAAGTCGTATGAAATCTGACTTCCAAGGAATCCTGGGTTGGTTTGTGATGTCATTGTAATGTCATTTAGGCCCTTCCTTACTTAATCTTAATAGATGATAATTCTAGATATCATGGGGAGAAAATAAAAATGAACCTAGGCTACTTCTAAGTAGGTAAGAGATGAATTTAAGAACAGAGAGGAGGGAAGGAAGACAGGAGTCGGTTGATCAATGTCACTGTTAACTATTTGGGGGGTTAACGCTCATTTGGAGCATGTCATGTTATGCCTGAACTACACACTCAGAGCCCATGTCACCATGTCACCTGACGATGAAATCAACACAGAGAGGCAAATCTTGAGGGTGAGGAATTTTGAGAAATGAAGAAACGTGACAGTAGGACTGTCAGGGAGGTTCCTTCGTGGGTGGTGCACCTGCCACCAGCACCCTGCGGTTCGATATTACCATCAGCTCTCCAGATACAGGACCCATGTCCACACATTCAACCAACTGTGGTTTGAAATCATTTGGGGGGAAAAAAAACCTGATGAAAATAATACAACAATAAAAAATAATACAAATAAAAGCAATATGGTATAACAACTAGTTACATAGTATTTACATGATACTAAGCATTAAAGTAATCTAGAGATGATTTAAAGGGTACGTGTAGGTCATATGCAAATATATCACTTTACATCAGGGACTTGTGGATTTTAGCTTCCTTGAGGGGTCCTGGAACCAATCCTGGGTGGATACAGAGGGACAATTATAGTGTGTGATCTCCAGGTGATGATCAGTCTTGCAAGAAACATCTCTGATGGCTACTTCCCTCCCCCAACTCCCTATGAACTTCAACTATGTGTAAAAGCCACATCTAGGAAACATTCACTTCCTTTGTTTAATCTTACTCCAAAAAGAAAGCAATCATTTCATTAGTTAGAGCTACCAGGTTAGTTAGTGAGGTGGGTTTCTGTCACCTCCTACTTTACACGTGAGACAGGCAAGGTCCCGATGGGCAATGTGACTTTTTATTTTTTTAAGGTGGCCTCATTTGTTAGCTATGCTCTTTTTTTTCCCCAGAGTTTTACTCATCAAAAGCAAGTCAAAATCATGAGACTTCCAAGAAAAGAATGATGTGTCTTTGTCATGGCACTGGGGAACAGACAGGAAAATAGGATGAAAGTGCATGAGATTATGAAAATATGGGTTCACCCTTTGGAAAATGCTTGAGTCACGCCAATCCATTAACGAGTCAATTGGTTTAATGACATGTAGGTGCTGCTTTGGCTCTTCTACAAAGTAGAAAAGCAGAAGATTAATTCATCTATTCAGGATTCCACACAAGTAAAACAACTCATATACCAGAAAACATAAGAAAATGGCAACGTGTATCTCACTTAATCTTAGGCAGTATCGATGCATTGTGCCCTTGAAACTGATCCAAGATAAGAACACACAATACAGTCCATACTAGCAAAAAATCACTACTTTATTTTGTACGGCCACACTTCCCCCCACTCTCTTCACTTTATTTATTTATATATGTATATTTTTTGAGACAGAGTCTCACTATGTATGTCACCCTTGGTAGAGTGCCATGGAGTCACAGCTCACAGCAACCTCAAACTCTCAGGCTTAAGCAATTCTCTTGCCTCAGCCTCCCAAGTAGCTGGGACAACAGGCACCCGCCACAATGCCTGACTACTTTTTGTTGCAGTTGTCATTGTTGATTTTAGCTGGCCCTGGCTGGGTTCAAACGCACCAGCCTCGGCGTATGTGGCCAACGCCCTAGCCTCTGAGCTCCAGGCACTGCCTCTTCACTTTTATGGTGCATATTTTTATCTATAATAAAAAAAATAAATAAATAAATAAATAAATATGAGAAACTTCATAACAGAAATGCATTCTGGAAAAGCATGATTCTCTAGCAAAGGCAAGACCAGGTTTATATGAACAATCATCATACACACATCTGTCCAGGAAGGTTTGGTAAATAAAATGTAGATGGCTGGTATCTATTGTAGGAGAAAAATGTGTATTAGCTCACAAAACAATCATGAACACTTCACAGAAATGTGTGTTCATGCAGAGAAATTCTAGTACAAAATGGGAAACTTAGCTACGTCTGTCCTTCTGTTCTTTCCCTCCCAAATCTGCAACCATTTTGCTGTTTCTTTGTGTTAGCTGCCATCCCCCCACTGTTCAAGTTCTCTCTCTTAACCACATCCACGCTGTTGCACCTTTTTGCGTATAAAGTCTGTTCCTCACTCAGTCCTACTATTTCTCTGCTTTGTCCACTCTCACTATAGGAGGTACGTTACCAACTTTGCCACTTACTTGGAATGGGAGATATGTGATTGGTCAGGTAAATTCTAAGCCAAGGGTTTAGGAGGAGGCAGAAGGCAAAGCGAAGGCTTCACCATTTAGCATAAAGGCAAACATGTCCACCTGCCTTCTGAGAGACTCAGAGTTATCTGTTCAGTTTCTTCATCAAGTTGTTATTAATTTCACAGAGTATAAGACTCCCCCTATTTCAAGTTTGGAATGCACCACCTACCTTGATTAGACTAGTTCAAGGGTAGCTTGACAGCCCCCTGAAAGGAAGCTGATCAGTGGAAACTGTGTTTAACAGCATGTCCTCAATAAATCTATTTCTAATACTTTATTTTATTGCAGTCAAGCGTTCCCTATATAGTATATACTATTAATGGTGCACAGTGAACTAAGGCTTTCGGCCCTATCACAGGCTTTATGAGATAGCATCAAAGAGGATCTTAACATTTTTCTGAAAATTTTTAAAACGGTCAAACAACTGGATTTTGAGCATCTCAGAGGCAACTTGGGTTTATCTTTCAAACCTTCGAGGGGCTGTCATTGTTCTGCAGCCCTGAGTGAGGTGTTTCACCTTTTCCCTGTAATAGAAATAAGCAACAATAGAGCTGCTTTGTGAGACAGAAAATGATGAAGTCTTTCCAAATGAGGAGGAAGTGGAAAGTGCCAAAGAGCCAGAGGGCTTTGCAGGAGAAAATGGATCTGATTTCCTTTCGTTCATAATGAAGGTAACTCTTTGAGTCTAGCGAGCTCAGGCGAAGGTGCAGAGGGAGGACGGTCTTTGACTCTATGCGGAGGAGGGTCAGTGTTTAAGTGGGGAAAGCAGAGACCTCCTCTTTCTGGGTAGCTCTGTCTCTCCCAGAGGATGGCAAGATGGAAACGCTGGAGAAAGAATTCCCTGCATGCCTCGCAGATAGGAAAAGGAATTAGTCCTTATTTGCATAAAACTTTAGTGGGATAAGATCTTTTTGATGTATTTGTTATATATTTTAAAAAAAAAATCTATAACTTATCAAACACTGGCTTTATACCAAGCACTACACTAGTAGCATTTAAATTTTTTGTTTGTAGATTAGGGGGGTACAAGTGCAGTTTTGTTACACGGATTCACTGCAGAGTGGTGAAGTTGAGACGTTTGGCATAGCTGTCATCTGAGTAGAGCACATTGTACCCATTACATAACTTCTCATCCCTCCCCCACCTGCTGAGTCTCCAATGTCTATTATTCCACTGTCTAGGTGAGCGTGCACTCATAATTTAGCTCCCACTTTTAAGTAAGAATGTGCAATGTTTGACTTTCTTAAACTAGGAGCTTTAAACATGTTTAATTCTGAATTTCCACAATTCTATGATACGGTTAAGGTATATTTCCCCTTTCAGGAAAAAAACAAGTGCCAGAGTTGAAGAGCATAACCTGATAAAACAGTCTAGAACTCAGTGTCCCCAGGCCTTTTCCCGGATGTTAGGCCTTGACACCCATTGTTACCATCAGATTTCTAACTCCTTGGTGAAAAACAAGGTTAACTTTTTGAATGGTCCCTCTTGGAAGTCCAAAGAAAAAGCAGCTCTCTGAGATCTTTGAAGAGCCTGAAGGCAGAGGAATTGTCTAGATATGGATATGAAAGAGCCAGAGGAAGGTTTATAAGTTCCCAGATTTATAAAATAATTGACTCATAAGAGCCACGTCTACACTCCCAGCAGCCTAGGTGCTTGCTACCACGGAGATGGTACAAACAGCAGGCAGGCACGGTGACTGCCAAGCCATTTGCATCTGGTACCGTGTCTAGAAACCTAGCCTAAAGCGTCTACGAACCAGAACTATCAGGGAAAGTGCCTCATTTAAAACCTTAAACTATTTTCTTAATCTCTGAGCATGAGAGCGCTAAGACCTTTTCTCTGTATGTGTCCACTGCCAATATTTAAGACAGAAAAACAAATCTATTAACTAATGAAAGAGTAACTGTACTATGAACACTTGCCTGAATTTACCTGTCACTAATGAGTGTGCTTTTTCAGAAGGTGAGGAAAAGGTCTTTACAAGTGAATACGCAACTCTAAGTCAAATTCTGTTTATGATTTATTTTGCTTTTTTGTGAAACCTCAATTTAAAACCAGCACACCCATGTTCAGGTAAGTCTGAATACATGGAATATCTTTTATTTTAATTAATAATACCACATAAAGCAAAGATGGCATGCAGATTGGTAAGCTATTTCTTTTCATCCTCTGGGTAAAATGTAGACTCTAAAAGTTGCACTGAGTCACAGTCGCAGTGAGTTTGTGACATCACAATTCGTTACCATGGAAACATCTATGGTGACATGTTCCCCTGCAGACGCTTAGTCATCAATCAATCCTCTCTGCCATGCTGTGCCAAATCAAGCTCATATCTTCACAGGCTGAACAATGGTCTTTATATTAAACATCATGGTGACCAAAAATAATGATTGCTATAAAAACGATCATATATCAATCCAATTACAAAGCACAGAAATAGCCTTTCATAATCTTGCTATTATAAAATCACTTCTGGGTGTGGGACCCAACTACAACAGGGACTATATCTAACAAATGCAAACACTAACCTAATTCTTTGTAACCTCCAATTAACCTGAAATTTAAAAAAAGAAAAGAAAAAATAAATAAATAAAATGATGTCTTAGATCTTTCAGGGTTAATTCTAACCTAAATGTTGGTATAATTTTCAGGTAATTAAAACTCAACACATGAGTCACCTTTAAATTTCCATATTACAAGTGGTCCTCTAAAGGGCTTCTTAGTTATTAAGACATTTTGTTAAGTTCTGATACATTTTGAAAGCAACCTGCTATGCCCAAATAAACAGCGTCTGGTTTGCAAAATAGGGCTCAGGGAGCAAGAGTCAAGACAGTGAGAATCTTCTTACTGTGCCTTGAGAAGAGACAGGCAAGTTATTTTATTTCTCTAGGTTTCACAAGAGAAATTAAGACCTTATCTCTCTTTCTCATCAAAAGGCAGCAAAGGTTTAGAAAACAAGACAGTCATCGGCTTCCTGGAAGGAAATCACCAAATAAAAATTTAGATGTAATCCAGTAAGTCCCTGGAGCAAAGAAGCTACAAATTATGAGTTTTGTATCCCCATTTCTCAGTGCAGAGTAGATGTTCAACAAATGTTACTTGAAGTGAACATGCTACAAAAGGTTTGGACAAGAAAAAACAATTAAGCAAATTTATAATTTAGGATTATGTTTACATTATTATCATGAAGGTTAAATTTGCACATCAGTGGAGATGGATCTACAAATATGTAAAAGTGCTTTTACATTATCTAAGGCAAGTTTTTCTATGAAGAAACTTTAGGATCTTGTTGCCAACTAAGTATAAAAAATTATTATCAAAAATTCAAAACTTTTGCTCTGTGAAAAACCCAGTAAAGAGAATAAAACCAAAAAACTCTAGACTGGCAGAACATATTTGTAAATCACATGTCAAACAAAGGATTGCTGTCAAGAATATTTTAAAAACGCTCAAAATTCAACAGTCAAAAACCAACTGAATTAGAAAACAAGCAAAAGGCACAAAGAGACATTTCACTAAAGAGGATATACAGATGGCAAAAAGCACATGAAGAGATGTTCAACATCATTACCCATTAAAGAAATGCAAATTACAACCAAAATGAGCTAGCCCTGTGCCCTGGTCACAGAAAGTGACACCGCCAAATGTTCCTGAAGATGCAGAGAAAACGAATCACTGTCACATTGCTGACGGGAATATAAAATGACACAGCCATTTTGGGAAAATATTTTGTCTGTTTCTTTCTTTCTTTCTTTCTTTCTTTTTTCTTTTTTTTGAGACAAAGTTTCACTGTCTCAAAAAATAGAATTGCCTTCGGTAGAGTGCTGTGGTGTCACAGCTCACAGCAATCTCCAACTCTTGGGCTTAAGTGATTCTCTTGCCTTAGTCTCCCAAGTAGCTGGAACTACCAGCACCCACCACAACACCCGGCTATTTTTTTGTTGCAGTTGCCACTCTGTTTCAGCTGGCCAGGCAGGGTTTGAACCCGCCACCCTCGGTATATGGGGCCGGCGCTCTACCCACAGGCGTGCACATTTTGTCCTAAATATGAAACTGTACCATAGAAACCATCAATTATACTCCTAGGCATTTATCCCAGAGAATGAAAAATTCATCTTTACACAAAATTCTTGAGACGAGTGTTCACTGCAGCTTTGTTTGTAGCAGTGCGGAACAAGAGGCAACTCTGGTGTCCCTCCCTGGGTGAACGGTGATTCAACCATGCTATGGAATACTATGCAGCAATGAAAAGGAATGAACTACTACACACAGTAATCCAGATAAATCCCCAGAGAATTATGCTGGTTGGGAAGAGCTAATACCTAAAAGATATGTATTGGGCAGTTCCATTTGCATAACATTTTTTAAATGACAAAATATTAATGGTTGCCAAGTTTTAAGGTAGGAGTGGGCAAAGGTAGAAAGCAGAGACAGCTATGAAATGGCTACACTGGAGGTTTCATGCAGTGAGGGAAGCCTTCTATGTCTTGATTGTACCAATGTCAATATCTCATCTGTGCTAATATACAACAGTTTCACAAGATGCTATCCTGGGAGGAAACTGGGCAAAGGGTACTAACTGTATTATTTCTTTTAAATGCCTGTTAATCTACAATTATCTCAAAAGTTTACTAAAAATTATTTTTTAAAGATAATATTTTAGAATTTATTAAGTTACAGTTTCCACAAACAACATAATATCTAAAACCATTAACATACCAAAAGTATCTACTTTATTTCATGGAGGCATTTACATATTGAGAGAAATGCAGATCATGAGCTATAACAAAAATATCTAAAGAAATGTCTAGTAGATGGTCCATAGCTGAGCCCTCCTTGAGTTGACCTAACTTTCATGGATCAGACGTGCACCCCATGTACGTACCAGCACTGCAGGCCTAGTTCCTCACGTTGACCTCCTCAGCCCCTTGGGCGGTCAACTTACAGAGATTCTGCTGTATTTTAATCAGAGGTATCCTATTGAAAATAACATCTCTATAGGAGTAAGAAAGGGGTGTGATCTGTTGGCAATTAAAATTCTGAATTTTCGTTTAGTTTTGTTTTCTGAGAAAGGGTTTGTTCTGTTGCCCAGGTTATAGTGCAAATGCTTGGCTCCAGCGATCCTTCTGCCTCGGCATCCCACGTACCAGTGCCCACCAATATACCTGGCTAATTCTTCTATTTTTAGTAGAGACAGGGTATCACTTTTGCTCAGGCTGGTCTCAAACTCCTGAACTGAAGTGATCCTCCCACCTCGGCCTCCCAGAGCATTAAGATTAAAGGCATGAGCCAGCAGGCCCAGTCCTGAATTTTAGTTTTAAAGACAATCTTTATTGATAAGAACTCTCAAGCCACAGCTTCACGTTCACAATGCAGTTGCAAGGTGTTCTGCAAGCTTGCTGAGTCCAGAGGAAGAGTTGGGGGAGGCTGACAACTAGAAGGCTTTCTAAGATTGCCTTGGCAAGAGCAATGATTAGGTGTCAGCCAGGGTAAAAATCAAGACCGAAAACAGATCCAGAGGAAGAAAAGGACCCATAGTCTGGATTTGAATAAATTTAATAAATCTATCCCATCAATTCCCACACAATATTATGCTGAGTCTCAAACATTTCGACTTACCTGCCTGGCTAAGAAACATTGTGACCAAGTTGTGATGGGGATTTGAGGCTGAGTAAGTATTAGAGATAGTTTTTAAAAGGCCAAGTTTGTGCACTGTGACATCAACATCTTTACCTTTAATAGCCTTAGCATTTTGACATTTTTTCCTTATTCTACTAAGCTCTATAAGCTCTATGAAGTAGCCAGAATCTCTGAGCAAAGACTAGAAATATACTATATTGGTATAATGCTCTAGGATGATTCACACAGATCCATATAGTTTCACATTGATTGAGTAATGGCAGCCCAATAGATGACCTTACCTACAAAAAAACCTTGGCATAACTCTGTCCAAGAAAGAATGTCATCGCGGACATGCGAGTCACGCTTACTTTAGCAATCCAAGATGAATTAGAAAAGGATCAACTCTGAGTCTGAAGGTTTCTTTATTAATCATTGCTTGGAGAAATCAAAATGTTACTTAATAACCATAAAGGCAGTTTATGCTTATGATCCTTCCCAAAGCAAATTAATCCATTGAAAACTTCAGAAATGAAGATTTGAGGAATAAAAGTATCCACATCTAGTGATAATACAAGGTTAGGATTTATTCCAGAATTCAAATGGTAAAAAATGGAAAATGAATAAACACTATAAAAAGAACCTTCATTCTGAAGAATAAAACATTTAACCAATAAAATACCTCACTGTAGAAGTCCTGCATGCATCTAGGCAAGTAAGTGGCCCCTGGGGCTTACTGTGTCGGCAGGCACTGATACACCCTAGGATGTATCCAGAATCATCAAAAAAGGAACACAGGGAGTTTTATTGACTTCTTATTCTTTAGAACTTTGAAGGACTTGACACTATTTTATAATTTCATATTTAAAAAGTACAGACTGATAGTGTTTTGCTGTAGAAAGGGACCTCTGTATTTTTGCTGTAGAAAGGGACCTCTGTATTTGCATTACAAAGGCATGCCACTCGGGGTTGTGGACTGTTAGCTAGCCATTTCTAGAACCATCTACAAAGCTGACAGCGTGACCACGCAGATCACGAGCACTGTAGCAATGAGGGACAGTCGATGAAGTACCTGGTTATGTAAAACACTCTTCTCTCACTCTGCTCTATAACAGAATTGTTGGGTCTGTCAACTAGGCATGTCTCAATAACAATGGCCCCAGATAAAGCCGCTAATTCTTTGACTTGAGCTACTATCAGACTCGTGAACTTTACCTTCCTTCAGTTTGGCTAAAGGTGCTTTTAAATATAGGTTTCCCTGGTTGTTGGGAAGAAACACCATAAAATGCTTTTGTGATTGTAGATACTTGGAACACCCAACTAGTAGAAAAACCCAGTGGGACCGCGGGGTTGCTGTGATGACATCTCCCAGATCGGGAGCTGTAAATGAATCCATAGAGGGTCGGATTCTAGAGACATCTACTGAAATACCTGCCTCCCATCTGGCACGTCTACCACTTTTCTTCCTTCATCCCAGTTTTTCACAATTAGACAAAAACATTGGTATAGTGTCTCCAGAAGGCCACTGTTAAGATGCATCTGGGGAAAGACTGTGATTACAGCTGTCCCTCAGGTGTCCAGGGGGATTGATTCCAGGAAAGCCCTGTTCACAGACCAAAATGCACAGATGCTCTAGTTCCTTATATAAAATGGCACAGTATCTGCATGTAACCTAACATATACCTCCCACCTACCAATAGTTTAAAACATACTTAATACATTGCAAATGCTGTGTAGTTGTTTTGTTGTATGGTTTTTTATAGGGCTTTTGTCGTCTTACTTTTTATTGTTTTTGATTTTTTTTTAGTATGTTCCATCTATAGTTGGTAGGATTTACAAATGCAGAACTCGTGAATATGAAAAGCTGGTTGCATTGCCAATCTTCTCAAATCTTCTCTAGCCTCATCCCTTTCAATTACTTTGTCAGATTAAGTGATTGTCACTTTAGAAAGCACAGAGGGAGGCCCTAGGCTTAGTTTCACTGGTGAACAGGTACTAGAAAGGAACTGGGCACATTGAAGGCTGGTTTCTGAGGGCTGCAGCTCCAAGGAAAGGGCTCTGATCTTGGTTTCTGGGGTATTAAGAGTCCAGAATTCAGGAGCCCCTAAATTATTTGAGTCCAGTGTATCGTACATTAAGTGTGGGAGTCTGTGCATGTTATTTAACATCTCTGAATCTCACTTTTTTCTTCCAATTTGTAAGTGAGACATAACCCTACATATTTTTTAGAGATATTGTTACAATTAACAGAAAAAATGCTTTTAGCACTCAGCTGAATGCTTACAACATGGCAAGTTCTCAGAAATGTACTTTTTAATGACTAATATGTGTAAAACATTTACCTGGGTGACTGATGCATAGGAGATTTTCAATAAATTAAAAGTTTCACTGTGGAAACATTCCGAAAACTGTACCCAGTTTTCTCAGGACTAGGAATAAAAATATCTGTGCTATGAGAAATGTTTCTGACTTGTGACGGTTTAGGAGGCTTTGTATTCTTAGTCCTACTGAGACTGAAAATTTATACTGGCAGGTAAGAGGGAGGAATTCTAACAGCCATTTAAAGTTGCCCAGGTGAGAACTGTTCTTCCATGTTGCCAGGAACTGAAACATTACAGTTTCCAAGACAGAACACTTTCCCCTTCCCTGCCACACACATTCAGCATTTTTCTATTTTGGTCCATTATTCATCTATAATTATTCTCCTCCGTGGAGTTGAGAAATCATAGCAGGAGGTTACGTTGCTTGAAGAATCAATTCTTTCCTGAACAAGGAAAAGTGAAAAAAATAGAAGCCCGAAAGGGAAAAGTTCCTTCCCATTTCTTGAGTCACACACAGGAGACAACAATTAGCTCAGTTTCTAATAGTTTCCACAGCTTTGCTACTGGACAGACTAAATTTTTCCTCCATGAGCCTAAATCTATAATCTCTTCTGCCCTTTTGAGCTCCTATCACCTTCTGTGCTAATTGCGGGGAGTCTGAGTAAATTGGAACTTCCTTTAGAGACCTGCATTTCTCTCCCATTCCAGTATTTTCCTGGTGCCTCGTTACTTATTCTTTCCATTTGATGCAATGCTGCCTCTTCCTCAAACCCAGAGGATAGGAAACTGGGTATGTCTTACCCAGCCCACTGGAACTGTTACCACCTAGGACTACAACCGTCCAAGTTAACATGTGCTGTGGCCTCACCCTAGCCTCACCTCTTGGTATCCACCCAGAAACATAGGCAGTGTTCTATACTATAACTGGAAATATGACAACTATTTCACTCAAAATACAGTCATTCCCATCTTCCCACTTCTTTTTGGCATAAAATGGCAGATTAAATGTAATCACTGTTTAACTGACCGCCAGTTTAAACTCCTGTTCCAACTAAATGAGATTGGCCGAGACTATCTAGGGTCATCCTGGGAAGGGCAGACAGCATTTTTTTGTGATATTAAATATAGTGTGATAGAGTAAAAAATACATGGACTTTGCTGTCCAAAAATTTTGACCCAAGTCTTTTATCTACCTTTTGACTATGTGGTCTTATCTCTCAGGTTCCGCATTCTTCTATGTAAATGGGGTTCATTAGTAACATCTATTTTATAGAGTGCTGAGAGTATTAAATGAATTAGAAAATGCAAAATAGGCTTAGGAGACTGTTTAGTACACAGTTAGGGCTCCATGTAGTCTACCCATCTTTTATGCCTACCCTTTAACTCTTTCCAGTCCAGGTTTTCTGCCACCTGCATATTCCCCAGCTCCTATTTATTGGGGTGGGAAAGAGGTTGGTGGATTACTTATAATTATCCTAGAGTTTTAAAGGAGGAAAACATAAATATAAACTCACGTGATGATTTTATTATCTATTTTAGGTTACATGAATTAAAGTGTTTTCGTTTATTTTTGTCTGACATAGGATAGGAAAGGATTAATCTTCTAATTTTCCATCATTATCCAGTAGAGATGAGCCCAGAGCTATGTAATGACAGAAAGTATACCAGGTGTATTTCAAGGCATCCATTCTTTGCATATATATCTTGACTAGATAGATAGATAGATATAGACAGATATATTTTCCACCTGATAACAGAAGAGGACAATTCCACAATTAAAAATACACTGCGTTAGCCTGAGATTTACTTATCTTCTATTAAAACACCAATGTTCCCAGGAAAGCCAACATAGTAAGTCAATAAATAGTAATGACAAACATTTATAAAATAACATCATCTACTTGGGACATTGCTCATCTCACTTTAGACTGCTTAACAATCCTGTAAGATTAACATTATCCCACTGATAACACTCACATATTTAGGGTTAGAGTGATAATCACGCAACAATGGAGATACACAGTCACTTCTTCAAGTTTTTTTAAACTAAAGAAGTAATAGAATATAATTTTTCTTTCAGGAAAAAAAAATTGACAGATGGATAGAAAGGCTATCAGTAAAACTATGAATTTGAATCATTGTTAAAATATACCATGTTGTGAAAATATTATATCAAATAAGCACTGAGTGGGGAATATGAAGACCCTATTTTAAGGCTGGTCTTGAGCTTGGAAAAAGATGTTTCTGAGGAACTCTGAGAATATTAATTGTTCCTTGAAGTCTGCTCTCTTAAGGATTGCTCAGGGGTGGGGCAGTTTTGGTAAATGCAGATAAAGTTACCCATAATGCAAATGGATGCAGAGATTATGGAACGGCTGGGTGGGGGTGGAGGTTGCGGGTTGCAGGGAGGCCTGAGAGTAGGAACCAGACCAAGACGTGAAGACTCTTGTTTATTGACAAGAGCAGAGCAGGACAATCCCAGTGAAAGTGAGGACCTGTCCTGGGCTCTGACAATGGTTTGCTAATTAGAGTACATTCTGCCTACTATTATAACCACAATCCAGTTCTGTGTCCTGAGTGACGTCAGGTATTATAATAGCACACTTAATATAAAATAAAACAATAAGAGCATAGTAGATAGAACACAGGCTCTATGTTCAGAAAGATCTGGGCTTAAATCCCAATTCTACCACTGACTCGTTCTGTGGTCATGGGCAAAGTATTTAATTCCTCTCAGCCTCACATTTATTACCTCAATATATATATATGTGTGTGTGTGTGTGTGTGTGTGTGTGTGTGTGTGTGTGTGTGTGTGTTATTAGATTTATTTCTCAAGGTTGCGTCAAAACTAAACAAGGTAATGTACTTGAGGAGATACAGTTGGTGTTTAGTAAATGGTGTTGTTATTATGATGCAGACATCTCTAGATGTGAGCTACCAAAGGTTAGGGGTATTATCTTATTCATTTTCATATCCCTGGGGCCTATTTTAAAATCAATGCTCAATAAACAAATGTTGATTGATGTTTAAATTAGCAAAAATATTTCTGACATGCCCCTCCCAAAAAAACCCAAAACACCTCAGTGTAACACAGATATAGTCAGACCAAGCATGTCTACTGTAGCAAAGGGCATGAGTTCTAATAGTGACTTTAGTCCATACTTCTGTACCACAAAAGGCAAAGCACAGTCACCATTTTCAGTGATGAACATAACAGGGTTCATACCAGCTGTCCTATGCTCTAAAATGATGTGGATTATTAGGAGGCAGCTGAGTCCTGAGTTAGGATGGAAATGCTCTGCTATCAGGATATACGTGGTCTCCAACACCTCATTCCTCACTGCCAGACTCCCACTACATGCCCAAGGTTCTTAGATGGTTTGCTAGGCTTGTTCTAGCAGGAAGCAAGACATTTAGCTTATAGCTCCTCTTAGACACCATACTAGATTTCTCCATTTCCTTGGCATGGTGGTGGACAACATTACCAGATTCATTGTTAAGTACAAATAATTCTAGATTCCAAGAATGGAGACTTCTTAAGACCATCTTGAAGAAGGGTAAGGCTCTCAACTCTTGAAAGGGAATTCCCATGGCCTGGGAATCTGGCCTTGGGTAATTTTGTGTGGTTCATCTGAATGACTCATGCTTATGTTGCAAAATCCACTAACAACAATAGTAACACTGTCCAAAGACAGCGGACAAGCAGATTTGAAAATGCCAGTGATGTGGCATGGTCAGGAACAAGACTGTTTAACGTTACTAAACAACTTCCTCCCTTCCTTGCTCATTTGAACCTCTAGCACACTCAGTTTCTGTACACACACATCATACTCAGGTTTAACCCTTCTGATCTGCAAAAAAAGATGAGAAAAGGCAAAAATTATGCACATACACTAAGAGATAAGTATTTTTAAATTGCTTTAATTAACTTACATGTATTTTTTAAAAATTTACATTGTATCAGTCAAGAACAATGATAGGACAAAGCATTCTGGACATGTAGGTATAGCAGGAAAGGAATGGATGGTAAAGCAGATAACAGATGTAGGATGTCCAGTGTCTAAGAAGAAATGGCCACAGTTTGCAAGGACTTCTTGTGTTGCTAGGTTGTGACAGTGCCATGCATGGAGACCAAAACAAAGAAACAGAAAGAGAGAGAAAGGGGGAAAATTGATTAAAATGAAGCTCTTATTTTCTTTTGTAAGAAAACAAAGCATTATTTCTTCCTGGATTATTAGATGTGTATCCCTAGTCCAAGTCATGTTCTAACAGTTTCCCTGTAATTAGAAATGTACATATCTGCATAAGTGCCTGAGTATCTTACTGGCATTCATAATCAGTACACGGCAAGGGAAACAGGGCCAGTGGGCAGAAGTCTTCGGGGAGTTTGGGCCAAGGTGGTAAAAAGGGGTTGTACCTCTGGATCAGACAAAGACTTGGTTCCAGGAAGGCAGAGTCTGAAAACGCTTACCTTCACATTTTAGTCAACTTCCCCCAGCTTCATTGCTTCTGGTCAAATTCCTCCATGTGGGTCCCATTACATTCTACAAAACAAAGAGGAGAGAGACTTTGGGTAAATACTTTGTACATAAGGAATCCCATCCATATTGCAAAACATACGGCCTGTTCCTTAAAGTTGACCAGAGCCAAGCACATTCCATTCCACTGCCGCTCTCAGATAACTAAGGCACAGCATCGCACAGGCTCTACCTCAGTACTGACACAGCCAGTGCTTGCTGATGAAGACCCGATACGTGGGGTGGAATAAACCAATGCCCACACATTACACTAACATACGGTTTCCAACAGTGGACTAAATATGAGCAGGCTCTATCCCAAAAGCAAAACAAAAATCAACAACTTACCTGGTATAAGAGAGTCTGTAGAAATTGCTCTAAATCTTGAATCAATTGGAGAGTATATGGGTTAGATCCAACATAAAGACATTTTCAAGTGAGGTCAGGGGTCCAGGACAACAAATTGCTGTTGCTGAAATATAAGCTGTGTTTCCATCATGGAGGGCTGCAATCACCAGGAGTTCCCACGGTGCTGTCATAAGTACAGGTTCCAGGGCTTGCGGAGTGGGGATACCCAGCACCTCATATGTAGTTTTAATAGTTTGCTTGAGGACAGCCAGCAACTAATTGAGCAGGAGGGAGCTTTGGTGCTTTTGGCCAAAGGTGAATTACTTTTCAGGGAGGAGTGAAAACCTGGAGCTATTTAGGCCTATGATTGAAATCTGCTATCAAGGTCAAACAATATATCCCAGCAAAGCAACCCTGCTGTACAACTAATGAAGCTGATTTCCACAAAAACTGTTTCCAGGCTGATGTCTTGTAATGGATCTGTTGAGGATGGAGAGTGTGGGAAAGAATCCATTCAAATAAAGTGCTGATGCTAGCCTTTGATGGAGAGGTGAATTTTATGACCTTTCACCCATATGGGCTTCTCCTCCTAGGGGTAGAATTCTATTTCCCTAAGTTAGCCAGGACAGTCAAATTTGGATTGATTTTCTCTTCGTGAAAATGGGAGTGGAAGTGACTTGGGTGCATCCAGACAGAAGCGTAAGACACACTGTACAGGTCACCTTTTGTTTGCCCTTGCCATCGTGAACACCAAGGTTAAAGAGAGACTCCCCTAACACTGTTGTTCCCCAGACAGCAGGACAGAGGGAAGATCCCCTGTCAACACTCAGTGTACATAAACTTTATTTAAAAAAATAAAGTGCTGATGGGGGCAGAGATAAGATGCCTGACTGAAGCCAGCTTTCCACAGAGGCTCCCATCCAGAAGGAGAGTTAAATACAGAAATTTAGCAAGTAACCTGGTGGATTAGAGTTGCACCAAGAGAGAAGGTTTAAGAACAGACACAAACCCTTCTGAGGTGAGCTACTAGCCCAAGAATACAAACAAAAGGTACAAAATCCATCACCAAGCGGACAAGAGTCCCTTCCCCCAAGAGAACGGCTTGAAGTACCCCATAAACAAACGAACAAAGTTCAAAAGTCATCCCATTGTATGCCACGGGAGAGACCCTCTAAAAACTGAACCTATTTCCCCTACTAGGGTGCCTTAGTGCTCACCTGCCAGGCATAAAAGTGTATAAAACTGTATATATTCTCTACCTGCAATTCTGAGCTCCCAGCACTCTCCTCCACTCTCACTCTGAGGTCTGGAGGCCTGTCCCCCAGGAGTCCAGATTCTTGGGTGTGGACAGGGCATGGACTACTGCTGGCCAGTGCTGATTCTGTGGCACGGGAGTGAGGAGAGGACAGTTGGCTGACAGGGAACCACACCGGAGTGGCGGTGCCCCGAGACGCAGAGCAGCAGCCATTTTTGGCAACAATAGGGCTCACCCCTGGATATACCGGAGTCACCCCCCATGTCTCTCAGGGCAACAAGAGGAGGCCGGGCATCTTCTCAGGTGGCAACCACCAGTGGAACAGATCTGGGACAGAAACGCAGGCCCCATGAGTAAAGGGTTTGCCTGAGGCGGTACCGGCCGGGCTGGAGCCTGGGGAATAGAAAACGTACATGCCGTGCCGGAAGACTTCCAGGGCGGGGCCAACCCAGAGGACCCCTTTACTGAGCCTAAGATGCACCCAGCCCTCAGGGGATCATCAGCCTAGACTAAGGAGGGCAGGAGGCTAGAACTGACAGATAACCATGCTGAGAATACAAACCTGCAGAAGAAAAGACAGGGCCAGAGGCGCAGGTTCTGTGAACTCAAAACAGCTTCAGACTCTTCTGTAGGGGAAGTTAGCTGGGACAGAAACAAATTCTGAAAAGTGTTCTGTTCTGTCAGTAACATCAACCAGGGGCAGGGCTAGAACTGAGTGAACAGCCCCCAGCCTCCATCAGCCACCCAAGCTTGTCAGGCATAACCTCCCCCTGCTGGATAGTGGCTGAGAGCAGTGACCTGGCTGAGGAGACATAGATTTCCTTGTGATTCAAGCAGGAGCAAACCCCTGGAGTATCTGCTCATTGGAGGCAACTGGGTCACAACCCTGCGGGGTTATCAGTGACTGGGTGTGACAGAGGTGCAAGGTGGGGAAGGAGGCATCAACCTTCCAAAACTAATCTATTTTCTGGGTGGGTCCTCCTGATCTTACAGAGCACCGGACCAAGTCATATTTGAGTTGTCAGCAGTCCCCTGTGATCTAGACAGGTGCTAACTAAGACAATTGATTTGGACCTTTTGAACTGAGCCAATCGCCTGAGGACTATCCAAGTGGTGCCCTGAGTGTGTGGTTGTAGGAAGGTTTTCCTTTTCCAATTGTTGCCTGTGGGGGGGGGGCAGAGTGACTTAATTGCTGGTATTTTTCCACATCTGAGACTTCAACACAGAGACTGTTTCACTAGCGTTGAACAGAGACCAGCTGAAAACAAGACACTTATCCCTACCACAGCAAACAGGTCCCCAGTTTCTCAGGCCATAGCACTGTACGGGTGTTCAGCAAAGCACCAGGGGAAAAGGTACAAACACCAGTCCCAGCTTTTGGGCAAAGGGCTGGTTAATCACTACTCCTGGAGCCCCAAATCCAACTTTTCTTTATCCACTCATTTAGTCAAATGCTGTAAAATAATCATTAGGCGGAATCAGCTAAAAAACTCTGGTAACATGAATAACCAGAGTAGATCAACCCTCTACCCCCAAGGAAAGATATGGCAGGTGTAACTGAAGATCCCATTCATAAACAGATGGCCAAGATGTCAGAAATTGAATCCAGAATTTGAATTGAAAACAAGATTAATAGAATGGAGGAAAAGTTAGAATTAGAAATTCGAGGAGCAATTCAAAAGTTGTCTCAAGAATTCAATAAATTTAAATACAAAACCACCAAAGATTTTGACACATTGAAGCAAGAATTTGCAGCCCTCAAATATCTGAAAAATACAGTGGAATCCCTCAGTAACAGAGTGGAGCAAGCAGAAGAAAGGTTTTCTGCCATAAAAGACTAAGCTTTTGAATGCTCTCAAACTCTCAAAAAGGAAGAGAAATGGAGAGCAAAAATGTATCATTCTCTTGGAGAGCTCTGGGATAATTCAAAGAAGGCTAATATCCACCTCATTGGAATCCCCGAAAGTGATGAAGTGGATTTGCAAGGCACAGAAGCTCTTCTCCATGAAATTAGGAAAGAGAATTTTCCAGACATGCCAAGAGATTCTGAAATTCAAATAGCAGACAGTTTCAGAACCCCAGCTGGAATAAGACATCCCCCAGGCACATCATAATTAACTTCACTAAAGTTAATATGAAGGAGAAAATTCTGAAAGCAGCCAGACGTAAGAACTCCATTACCTACAAAGGGAAGAATATTAGAATGACTGCAGATCTCTCTGCTGACACTTGTCAAGCCAAAACAGGGTGGTCATTGACTTTTAATCTCCTAAAGCAAAATAACCTTCAACCCAGATCCTGTATCCAGCTAAACTGAGTTTCATTTATGATGGAGAAATTAAATACTTTAATGACATTCATAAGTTGAAGAAATTTGCCAAAACCAAACCAGCTCGTCAGGATATTCTTAGACCTATCCTCCATAATGACCAGCCCAATCCTCTACCACAAAAGTAAACTCACTCAGAAACTTTTGATCAAACTCCAATTTACACAGTGGCAAAAAGATTAAAAATGTCCACTGGACTTTCGAAAAACTTGATACCCAAAATATTACCAGACTTACCAATATTCTCCATTGATGTGATCGGCTTAAACTGTCTTCTAAAGAGGCACAGGTTAGCTGACTGGAT